>JAOVVB010000015.1:16883967-16896301 GCA_028570985.1 Heterobranchus longifilis
GTGTGTTAGCTCGTATTAGTCCACAAGCCTGCATGCAATCCCTAGAACTATTTTTATTTCATTTGAAATCAAACAGTAATCTTAACGTTTCACTCAGTTGGTCCTAGCCAAGTCATTTAACTAAAACAATGTTTGTTTTTTAATAGAACATATGGATAAATAACTATTCAATAGATAATACAATGAATAGAAATGTATTCAGAGGAAGAATAAAAAAAAAATAGTGTTAGTATGAAGCACCAGGGAGCCAAATCTATTTGTATTAAGATTTATAAGTATCACGATTTCATAATCACCTTACAGAGTTTCACCATAAGAACTGAAATTTTGCAAGAAATTTGTCTCAGCATACGAAGCCAAAGAGTGCCGAAACGAAGTCGCGCGTACGTCCGGGAACCATTCAAAACTCTTTTTTGGGTGGATTTTTTTATTTTATTTGTATTTTGTGTAAGATTTAATAAAGACACAGCACCATGTGTCCCAAGAATATTATCAAGGATGGTAGCAAGAAGAAAACGGAGCCCCTTTCAGATTCATCTTTAAAGCAGCCAGTGCCAAGAGGAATCATAAATTAAGGTTAGGTTAAGGTTTGAGCTAGCAATGAACACTTTGATGAAATTAACCTTGCATTCCAGGATCCAACTATGCTAAGACTTTCTGTGCAGCTGATCATAACTTATTTTAAATGCTGCAATTAAAACATGTAAAATTCTGTGTGTAAAATTATAACTTCCTGTTTTTCTGATTTTTAGTTTATCTATTTATTCATTATATCGTAAAATGTTACTAATGAAACGAATAATCATCTGGGTAATAATAAAGCAGTTCTACTCCTGATCGACCATAAGAAAAAAAAACATGGTTGATGGACATTGTGGACGGTGATGGACTGTCCCTGTAAGTGCCACATGCGATAATCAAGTTCTCCTGGTGAATGTACGCTATCTCCAACCTAATGCTGGAAATCTGGCCTCGAATTGCAAACAGATGACCATCTGGTTCGGATATCAAGATTAAAGCAACGCCCCGATGCAGACGTTAGCAGTTAGCTACTGCTAAATATGAGGCTCTGTTCCAATACTGTCGTTAACACACCCTGGTTCACTTCCTTTCTTTTCTTCCCCTCGATTTAAGACTTGTGGCCATCTTAAGCTCATTAGATGAGAACTCGCGTGAAGGTTGTGATAGATTTCAGACCTGTGACTGTGACCCAAAATGCACTGCTGACATCTTATGCAAAATCAAAATCTTTATCATTTCATATGTCTAAAGTATTTTTTTCACATAATCAAAATGACTTTTTTCTTTCAGTATAAATTCAATAGATGAGGATATTTGTAATATAGTCACATTTATTGCGCAAATTCTTTTATCACAGCACTTTCATCATGGTTAGCTAGGTTACTTGTACCAAATTGGAAATGCACTGCACGTGCCGGAAGTTGGATTTCTGATCTCACTTTACATCTTGTCTTATTACTTATTTTCAAATGTATAGATTTCTTCCTTTAGATTTCTGTCTCCTATTTATTACTCCTAGTGCTCAGAAAGACCCATGAATCCCATACCGGTTATTGTAAACTTCATCCTGCATCCAGAACTCCTGCTTGTTCTTTCCCAGGATCCTGCATTTCTTACGCAAAATTAAAGAGCACCACTTCCTGCAAAAATTTAAAGTTCCAACCTCTAACTGATAGTGACGAGCGTGACGAATGTGTAAAGCAGGAATGCATCGAGCTGTTTAATGCCAGTTTAGCGTAAGGAATGAGTGCCATATGAATGCAATTCTAAACTGAACAGTGACGCTGGTGCTGAAAACCTGCTTTACTTTGCCGTTTTGAAAAAGCTGACCACAGAGTTTTGGCTTGTGCTCCATTTGCTCCATTTGTTTGTGTAGCCTTGTGCAGGTGTCTATGTGGCTCGGGATTCTGCAGGAAGACGTCCATTGTAGATCCTGTCTGTTGACTCACTCTGGTCCTCTCTGATGTGTGCTTCCAGAGCAACAGGATTCTCGGGTATGCTTTTGTACTAAATGTGTGTTTACGAGTTTAGTTCCCATTCCGTCCATTCCGTCTAAACATAGATTTTTTTTTTCTAAAGCCGACTGCTTTGTTCTAAATTTCCTCCCCTCTCTCACCCTCGCCTGTGGTCTTCTCTTGGTTCTTCTCATTCAAATTTGCAGCAGTTAAGGTTGTTCGCTTTCTCCAGGCACACCTGGAAAATTTGTCATCCTAAAATCCTTAAAGGCCAAAAGAGGATTACAAACAAGTTTTCGGTCAAATTAATTCTGACCCGAACAAGTCCAATTCCAGATGTTTGGCCCAAACAACAAAAGACACTGTGCCAGAAAATCCACAGGAATAAACTCTGGTTAAACTACACAAAGGAATTGTTGCCCAAACAAATTAGCACGAATTAATTATGTCCCAAATACACTGTGTGCCAAACAACATAGACCAACAAACTCTGGTCCAAACTACTCCTGCTCTTGATTAATTCTGACCCAAAACACACAAACATGGCTAAGTCCTAACAAGCTATTGCCCAAACACACTATGACTGAAACAGATCACAACTCAAACACACTACAACTCAAACTACCCACAGCACGCACCAAACACACTACTGTCCAAATACACTACAACCCAAAAACACTACAGCCGAACACCCCACACTCTAAACACACTACAAATCAAACACAGCTCAACCAGAGTTCAACCCTGAGCTAAGCAGTGAACAGCTGAAACAGACCGTACAGTAGCCCAAACACACCACGAATAAAATGCACCAAGACTCAAACACTCCAGTGTCCAAACACACCACAGCCCAAGCATGTCCAAACAGCCCAAACCCGCCTCAACCGAAACACATCACGGTCCAAACACAGCACAACTTAACTGCACAGTAACTCAAATCCGCCACAGCTTAAACACACAATGGGCAAAACACCACACAGCCCAAACACACCCCACACTTCCAAACACGTCATAGCCCAACTACAGCACAGCCTAAACACACCACAACCGAAACACACCCTTAGCTAAACACTAAACAGCTAAACCCCACCACAGCCCAAACAAATCATGGCCCGAAAACACCACAACTGAAATGCACTGTGACTCAAACACACCACCTTGGCCCAAACACATGGAAGATCAAACAGCCCACTGCCCCAAAACACCCCAAGCAAAACACACCATGAAGAAAACACAGCACAGCCCAAACACACCTCAGTCCAAACACATCATAGCACCATGGCCCAAATCAACCACAGCCACTAAACCACTCAAACACACCTCAGCCACAACACACTTCAACCCAAACACACACTGATGAGTTCATTAAGGTGTTTAAGAGCTTTAAAATTCCTAAAGTTCAACATCAGAACTAGGAAGCAAACTGAGACTGATCTCTCTCTCTCTCTCTCTCTCTCACACACACACACACACACACACTTAAGCACACCCCTTTAAGTTGCACTAATTAAATTATAATAAACCTCCAGGCTGCAAAAGTCCTGGATTTGGCTTTTATCTGTGGAACCTGCTGCCCTGTGGAGGGAGTTCAGATGTCAAAGGGTGACTGAGAAGTCAGAATTGCGTGTGTGTGTGTGTGTGTTTGTTTTCTTTTCCATGCTACCCTATGTGCAGTGTGTAGATAAGGTCATGCAGGTGCATGATTATCAGTCTTGCGGGAGATCTGTTTTTGAAAAGGGAGGATCCAGAAAGAGGTGTGTGTGTGTGTGTGTGTGTGTGTGTGTAGGGTGTTTGTTTTTAATTGCCCACTCTCTGACGTTTTCATATGCCAAACAGGAAAGTTCCATTTAACTGTGAACTGCTGTTTTGCTCCTGATGTCCTGCTGGTTCTGGTTCTGGTTCTAGAGAGGTTCTGGGTTCTTTCTATGGAACGACTCGTACTCGTGAAGTCAGCTTAAAAGTAACGAGGGATTCTGTGTGACAAATACACAGTACAGAGCAGTGTAAACTCTGCAGGGTTTAAATCATATACCACCATACCACCATAGTGATATATCGTTATACTACTGACCTCACACCTCACAGCTAAACGATTTGATGAAGTGTGTGTGTGTGTGTGTGTGTGTGTGTGTGTGTGTGTGTGTAAGTAAAGCACTGCTATGTTTATAATTTTCTGCTCTGTTCTTTCTCAGCATCACGCTTATCAGTTGCTGTTGTGTACTCATGGATGACTATGATAATAAAGGCTCTAAAGGCTCTCCTGTGTGTGTGTGTGTGTGTGTTTGCTATAATGATAACCATAAATACCTAATCCATTTTATTTAAGACCAAGAACAAGGCACTGGAACAAATTTCTGCTTAGGAACCTAAATCCAAGAAATCTAGTTGAAACTTTCTTGGACTTATTTAATCAGGAATTTGTGTCCAGAAAAGTTCAACCAGGAACATAAACCCAGAATTTAAATACAAGAACTTTAGCACAAGTCCTTAGGCTTTGGAACATCAGTACAAAAACTGACAGTAACACTATCATCACAGACTCTGGAAATTCACATCAGTAACTTTATTAAACTCAAAATTTCATTTTCATTCAGGAACTCATTTAGGAACTTTTTTATCTGAGCTCAAAATCAGAACCTTTAGCCCAGGAACCAGTAAATGGACCTTGCAGGAACTTTATCCTGGGAATTTACACAATGGACTTGTAACATAAACCCATGAATTTAAGTGGAAGAACTTTAGCCTTTAAGGAGATTCAGGCAATTAGCATAAGATCAGGAAGCATTTTCCAATAAAGTGAACATACAGTAGGAACTTAAACCCAGGAACATAAACAGCCTAAGAACATAATCCTTTATTCTTTAGGGAAATTAACCCAGAGATATAGCATTAGGAACATAAGCGCAGGAATTCAACATCATAACTTTAACCTTATACATTAATTTCCGGAATATTTTGTAAAGAACTTTAACCTAAAATCTAAAGCCCTAGAATATAAATAGAGGAACTTAATTTGTGGACCAGTTCAGGAAATTAAGCCTGGAATTATCCTACAAAGTCCTAGGGCTTAAATTAGAAAATTGAAATCAAAGGCGCACAATCCTGATAACTTTAACTCCAGAACTCTAGAACCTTAATCCCGGGAACTTAAGTTCAGAAACGTTGTCTTGGGTCCACCCTGGAAAGTTCTTTGTACATCATCTGCATTGCCTTTATTCACGAATCAAACGTGATTGTCTTGACTTCGCAGAATTATGTAGGACAACCAGAGCTTACAGTTTCAGCCCTGACCAATGGAAAGGCTCCTTGTGGAGCTCTATGTTTGAAGTCCCGCCCATCAGACAGGTACCAGTCTGCAGCTACACAGCTACACACAGTGTGTATGACAACAACAACTAACACATCAAACAACTACATTTTAGTAAAATAAAACACACTTGGATAACAGTATAAACAAACATCACACACACACACACACACTATATTTCCATATAGTAGACCATATTCATAAAATAAAAATGTTAAAAGATCAGCTGCAGCTGTTGTGCAGCTCTTATTTATCATCTGCATGCATGGATGGAAGTGTTCAGTCGGGGTTCTGTAAGTGTTTGTGTGTGTGTGTGTGTGTGATGTTTTCTGAGAAGTGTGCTTGTGATATGAGTGCACATTGTGGATTTGGGATGCAGCCATGCAGTGGGAATCCTCGCTCTTGCTCAACACGCTTTTCTTCTTAACCTGAACCAGATGGGCGGTTTCTCTGAGAACTCTCACTGCCAGATCATGTTCCTCTCTAACCCCTATCCTCTATTCTGTCCTCATCTCCTCTCTCCGTTCCTCTTTTTTTCTTCTCTTCTGCTCTCCATACTTTTCTTATATCTTCTCTCTTCTGATCCTATGCACATCACACCTTACTCATGATGTATGATTTTCCTTACCTTTACAGTTTTTTTTAATCATGTTAAGGTTTCCCGGCAAAGGTTGTTATCCTGTTTTGCTACCCTCTTCTTCTGGATCCCTCCCCTGTTCCTCTTTACAGAAGTGTGTTTTTCTAGCCAATCAGAATGCAGACATAGGACTTTAATGCCCAGGAGTCGAGCTGGAGTAGGGTGTATGCAATCTGTCTCCCTCGTTTTTTTCTTCTTATCTGGAATGACATCATGTCAGGTGGGAAATTCAAAAGGCGTGATCTGTGGACAATCCATGGAACAATATAGAATTGGGATCCATGTGAATGTAAAAAAAATTATATTAAAAAATTCATTTTGCATAATAATGCATTTAAATAATGGCCCAGAGTGTGTAGTGTAGTGTATTGTATAGTGTGTAGTGTAAAGTGTATAATGTGCATTGTATAGTATGTAGTGTATAGTGTGTATTGTATAGTGTGTAGTGTATAGTGTATAATGTGTATTGTATAGTATGTAGTGCATAGTGTATAGTGTGTATTGTATAGTGTGTAGTGCATAGTATATAATGTGTATTGTATAGTATGTAGTGCATAATGTATAGTGTGTAGTGTATAGTATATAGTGTGTATTGTATAGTGTGTAGTGTATAATGTGTATTGTATGGTGTATAGTGTGTAGTGTATAGTGTGTAGTGTATAGTGTGTATCGTATACTGTGTAGTGTATAGTGTGTAGTGTATATTGTATATTGTGTATCGTATAGTGTGAGGTGTATAGTGTGTAGTGTATAGTGTGTAGTGTGTATCGTATACTGTGTAGTGTATAGTGTGTATCGTATACTGTGTATTGTATAGTGTGTAGTGTAGTGTATAGTGTGCAATGTATAGTGTGTAGTGTATTGTGTATTGTATAGTGTGTATCGTATAGTGTGTGGTGTATAGTGTGTAGTGTATAGTGTGTATCGTATAGTGTATAGTGTGTATCGTATAGTGTATAGTGTGTAGTGTATAGTGTGTAGTGTATCATGTGTATTGTATAGTGTGTACTGTATGGTGTGTAGTGGGTAGTGTATAGTGTGTATCGTATAGTGTGTAGTGTATAGTGTGTATTGTGTAGTGTATAGTCTGTAGTGTATGGTGTGTAGTGTATAGTGTGTATCGTATAGTGTGTATCGTATAGTGTGTAGTGTATAGTTTATAGTGTGTATTGTATAGTGTGTAGTGTATAGTGTGTATCGTTTAGTGTGTATTGTATAGTGTGTAGTGTATGGTGTGTAGTGTAGTGTGTAGTGTATAGTGTGTATCGTATAGTGTGTAGTGTATAGTGTGTATCGTATAGTGTGTAGTGTATAGTTTATAGTGTGTATTGTATAGTGTGTATTGTTTAGTGTGTAGTGTATAGTGTGTAGTGTATAGTGTGTATCATATAGTGTGTAATGTATAATGAAATAATTAGTCATGCAGTAGTGTTAGGAAGCAGGGCTACAGCTCTCACTCGCAGAGTGATTATTTTCCTCTAACAGCATGTCCCAGTGTGGAGTTTAGAGTTAGAGTTTTCAAATAAGTTCCTGTTGTCTCTTATCTTATAGCAGCTATAAATGTAAATGTATAAACACTCAGCAGTGTCTCTTTATTATCTCCCTTCCAGGTAATACAAAATACAAACATAACTGAGAAACAAATAAAATGTCCATTTCAATATTATTCTATTAATTAAAATTTATACTAATAGTACATAACTGATAATATAATCATAATATTTAATAGGAAATATAAATTATATAATAATTAAACATTTTATATAATACACAACAATAAATATTCATAATTATTATTATTACTATTAATATACTGTAATAATAATAAGTATTTTTTACAATAATAATAATAATAATAATAATAATAATGTTTTATTTATTTTTTTAGTGTCAAATAACTATTTCCATGTACAGGGTGGAGATGATGGGTGTGTGTGTGTGTGTGTTTAATAAATAGAAATCTGCTTCTCCATTTCCAGCTGAGTGTGTGAGAATCTGCCCCTTCACACACTTCCTGTTTCTCTTTCTTTTCTTTTTTTTTTTGGTATATTTTACTCTTTACAGATTTTCACTTGTTCTTTCATCACAGCATTCGGCATGTGTGTGTGTGTGTGTGTGTGTGTGTGTGTCCATACTCAGGGGATTCTTACAGTGAGTCTGTTTTGACAGTTGGAGTGTGACACGCGTCTGTGGAATGTTAAGAGAGAAACAGAGACAAACACACACACAGAGAAAAAGTGCGAGGTTTAAAAATCTGTAACGGCTGAAAAACGATCCTGGACTTGGGCTTGGGCTCAGGAGGATGGGGAAGAGAAAGAAACACTAAGAGGGCTGCGATGAACCGTGCAGATTAGATTAAAAATCAGCTGTTAGCTCGTCCTGAGGTCCGTGTCCAGAGTGGAACGTTTTATGGATGAAATGATGAATGAAGTGAAAGTTTGACAGAAACAGAGGTGAAGACGCACGTGCAGAGAGACGGAGCTTTAATAACCTTGGCAGTCACAGGCTGAGTCTCTGACCTCGGTGTCCTTTCAGTCCCGCAGACTTTGTGTTAAAGCCATCAGTTAACAGACCATATGTCTTTGCTTTATAATGTGAAAAACTCTTTTAATTTATTATATTGATTTCCAAAAAGGTAAGTTGTCTGAGTAGTAGATATCAAACGGACTGTACATGACCATCATTATATGTGCGCTGAATTTGAAACAAATAACAATTGCACTTATTGCATTTATTTAGCTCCCAATTGTCTTTTCTTCTGGGAAAAAAATACAGAACTTATTGCATATTAATATTAATTGTAATATTGACCCACATCCTCCAGTTTGTTTACAGCCCTGTCCGGCCATACCGACCCCCATACTGTATATAACTTCAAGATCTTCAAGAGATCACTTAAACACTTGGTGAAGTTGCATGGTAAAAAAATTACATGAGAGTGAAAAATAGAGCGGTGTTTAATACCATACACACACACACACACACACACACAATGTGATAAGAACTCACAATATTGAGACTAAACAGCTGTGTGTCCATAAGAAAACCACTTGTTAGTGAGACTCCTCTGAAAAAGGGCTTTAGTTTCCTGAGCAGCATAAAGACTGGACTTTGGAGTGATGGGCGTGTCAGGGTAAGAAGGGAAGGACATGAAGCGATGCTCCCATCATGCATAGTGTCCACTGGGGACACTTCCCCAGTGGACCACTTAGGGAGTCACATCCCTAAGATACATCCACTTAGGGAGTCCTTCTTCCTACGGACATATTCCAGGAGTGTGAATGAGTGAGAACAAAAGAGACTTGATGAACTAAAATTCTTCCCCGGACATAGACATTTCATCCAGCCCTGGAGTTTACATGGAGTAACACATTCTCAGACACTATGCATTATTATACTCCCTCCAAAAAAGTAACTCATGAAGAGCTTGCATGACCTCAACTGATGTTCTGACTCGAGTAAATTTTGAAATTGAAAGAAAATTTGAAAAGAAAAGGTATGGAAGTGTGTATGTGTGAGAATTCCATAAGGAATACTCACAATGCTATTCCATAAGGTACACATCTGGAATCTCTAATTATTAACAACATACCTTGAGTCTAATCAAATTGATCTAGTATTTTTTTTTATTTTAACAGTATTATATTCTATTACAAAAAAATAAACAAATACAAGCCAATGATTATTACAAACTATTTCTAAAGTTTTAAAAATTTATTTAAATTATGATTTTCTTGTATATTGGAAGAGATTTCAGAAATTTTAAACATTTAATTCTAGAAATAAATAAATTACAGTATCTACAATTAGAATAAGAAAAAATAAAGCTTAATAATGATGTGTTTAAAAATAAATAATCTTATATTAAGAAGTAGTAGATCAATTTAGACTCCATTTAAGATATTATTACATGCTTATATCTTTTTTTTTTTTTTTTTACAGACACACACACGTGCAATGCACGAGTACAAAGGCTAAAGACACGTGTGTGTGTGTGTGTGTGTGTGTGTGTGTGTGTGTCCAAATACTGAGCACTTAACAAGTATTAAAACTTCTGAATACAATCCACAATACACTGTGATGATTACTGATGCTTAATTATCATCCCACTAATCAAACACTGATGGAAATTTTACTTAAACCCAGAGATCAGAGATTTGGCCTTAAAATCACGACAGTGCTTCTGCATGCCTGCGGCTTAAATGTTCCCCGTGTAAATGTATTGAGAGCCAGTGAAATTACAGGATCTAAACTTAAGGATCAGCTTTTATCACTCACCCTCCTCACACATCACTGCAGGAGCTGTTTATTTTCTTTCCTGTAAGAGACACGATACGTTCAGTGGAAGAAGAGGAAACTAATTTCCAGCCTCAGATCCCTGGAACATCACGGAATAAGATGTCTTTAAAAACTGCCATGGCTTTATATCAAAACCCTAAACAAATATTGTGCCACATGGACGCTGCTGCACATTTTATTAAACAAGCAGAGGAAACTGATGGTAATCAGACTTTAATTAGAACCACTTCAGCATGCCAAGTCGAGTCCAAAAGTCTAAAGTACTGTAGTTTTATTTTATAAATGCAATTTGAGAAGAAAAAAAGCCTCCACAGCCCTTTTATTAATACAAACACTTGTTGATTAAAGCGGCAGTTTGTAATTTTTGTTAAGAAAACTGCAATGAAATCAGTAACAAATGTTTAACTTTCCCTCCATCTGGATCCTCAGAGGCAGTGTGAATTGTTGTGTTGAAAAGGGGTGGAGCTAAGGAGTTCTGTTCCAGCTGGGGGTGGGGCTAATTTCAGGGCCAGAAAATGTAAACGCTTCTAACAAACTTTTTTATAAAAAAAAAAAGATACAAACAAACAAACAAAAAACAAACAAACAAACAAACAAACAAAACAGATCCATTGCATAGCAAGAATTATTTGTTGTTTTTAATTATATATTTAATAACCATTTTGTTCCAGGTATAAATAAATAAATAAATAAATAAATAAATAAATATATGAATGAACTTTATAGAAGTAATTAATTAGATTTAATATCTATTTTGTTCCAGGTGTAAATAAAAAAATTAACTCTATATAACTAATTATTGATAATCATAATCTGACCAGTAATTATCAATAATACATAATACTGATGAGACATCAGTCCATCATTCACATTTACATTAAGTGGCAGTTTGTATTAATATCAGGTGCAGAGTATTAAAATCTCAGAATGGTCGACTCTTTCACATGAATTCACTTGTGATCAGCTGATTGATGCTGTAACACTGTGTGCACTACGGGAACATGCGGCGGGTAGTTAACGAGCACCGAAATAAAATAATGGCTGGATAATCAACGCTTCCATCATGTAGCATCTGTGTCATGGAATAATGTGGCAGATGGGAGGAAACTGGAGTTCCTGGAGAAAACCCACACATACACAGAGAAGACATGAGAAACTCAACATAAACATCAAGCTGAGGACTAAACCAGGAGTTCTCTCATTTTGAATATATATTAAGAATATACATAACAGTTGACAGCAAAATGAGACGAATGCATTCTGGCAGATTTGAGAAAGTTGGAAATCATACAAACAGTTAGTTGTTCATGGTTTCTTTGAATCATATTATACTGGGGATGCAGTATATTATGTCAAAATTGTTTGGGTCACATTGTTTGTGAATTTTGTATGATTTTGCAAAACACTCCCACAGTTTTGGTGTAATTGATAAATCAACAGCAGCTGCATTTGGGTCAGTGTAAATATGCAATTAAACATCATATAAAGATTATATTTTAATAAAAATAAGTGAATTCATACTTAGATTGTGTTTTTGTAGTGAGTCACTGCCAGCAAATAAGTTTAAGGAGAAAAATTTGTGTTGAGTTTTGTTGCACATAAAAACTGTTGGATTACAGCAACTGTTGTCAATCACTACTGCTCTCTAATATTGTTACTTTTTCTTTTTTCCTGTGTTGCTTATTGTATATGAATTATATGTAGTTTATTGTATAAGGGTAAGTCAAATGAAAACCTCAGAGTTATATACAGTAAATGAGGGAAAAAAAAACTGCTGCATTTTGCTACTGCAGAAGTAAGTACATAAATAATAAGAATAAGAATACATTTTATTTATAAGTGTCTTTCAACCGCCCAAGAAAACCTTACATTTGCATAATTAAAAGAAAGGTTTTGTATGAACATTGGTCAAAACTCGCTCTTCTAATGATATCTTTATTTTTCATATATTAGAGGACCAGAAAACAGTCTCGGAAAAAAATATTCTGTTTGTATGTCTGTCTGTCTTTGTCCAGCCAGATTTAGTCACAGCATCACGCAAAACTGTCTGGACAGAATTTCCTGAATCTCCTGCAGTCCTCAGATCTCTGTCTGAAGTTTAATCTGCACCATAAG
>JAOVVB010000015.1:16896401-16915270 GCA_028570985.1 Heterobranchus longifilis
ACATGCTTGTGATGCGATTGTATTCTACGTTTATCTGAATTTCTTTTTTTTAAACACAGCCCACTGACATGGAGAAGACTAGTTTTATCAAAACTACACCTGCCAACCACATCACTGCATGTACCTTTTTACTTTCCATTTAATCATTTTCTGCTGTGGAATATTCTAAACCATAAAACATTAGTCCAACAGTTGCATATACCATCTATATAAGTCATGAAATTATAAAAATATTTTTTTACTTACCTCCATTACATTAAAAAGAGCCGGCCATCTCTCTTGTACTTCCGTGACAATGGGAGCATCACAAATTATTTCATCTTCTTAATGCAAATGTTTTTTTCCATTTCACTCCTAACTGTCTCTCTGTTATTTATATCTGTAAGGAGTTCCACCCTCATCTTCTCCAAAGACTGATAGCTTTCACCAAAGGGAAAGGAGTAAGCCACTTCACCTCTCTTTGGTTTCTTAATACCAAACGCAGGACAACGTTTCCCATCTGGTTTATGAGTCAAAGCATTTACAAATACTTCAGGACATCCTACTTTCCGAAGATGTGTGCGGTAGTTGGGCAGCTTGTATTTAAGACTAGTCTTCCATCCCCCATAGTCATGGATGCCTCATAATTGACTCATGAGTGCCTCTTGGCAACTTGGTCAAACTCCCTATCTGAGATGTACAGTACACTTTGTGCTTAATGATTTCCTGAATCAACCCTTCTAGTATATCAGACCTCAGCTTTGGATTAGGGATCAGCATTGTGCCCTTTTCTCTCAAACTTCATGGGCCTTCTTAAGCTTCAACTTTGCATCATATGAAAAAACGGGGAACACAAAATGTATCTGGCCATGAAGACCGTGAAGAAGTGAACTCTGGAGTTGTGAGAGGTACAGTGCAAAAAAGTTAGTCCATGAACTGTACCCGAAATGATTCCGTTATTTTATACTGACTCTTTATCTTTGCCTCCAGTTCAGTCACAGTTAAAGGCAGGCCAGCAGAAAAGACCACCCTCTGACAGCTGTCTGGACCTAGGATTACTCTGAGAATAGCTGATGTCATGGTTTTAGTTCAATGTCAGTTAGGAAAAAAAGAAAATAAACAAAATGATTAGAATCAGTTTTATTTCAAGAGGTAAATACTGTATGATCAAAATACACCAACACACAGTTCCTACCTGCCAAGTCCCTTTCCCCACTATTACATACAGTATACATTGATCAGCCATTACATTAACACCACCGACAGATGAAGTGAATAACTGATCTCATTACAGTGGCACCTGTAGGGGTGTGATATATTAGGCAGCAAGTAAACAACAACCTAAACATTGCTGCGGGCCAAGTTACACCCCTTTATGGCAACAGTATTTCCTAATGAAAGTTCCTCTGCAGGATAATGCACCCTGACACTCTGCAAACATTGTTCAGAAACAGTTTGAGGAAAATGACAAAGAGTTTGAGGTTTTTCACTTGGCCTCCAAATTCCTTAGATCTCAACCCAGGATGTGCTGGACGAACAAGTCTGATTCATACAGGACTGATCCATAAAGAATCTGCTGCTAACATCCTGGTGTCAGATATCACAGAACACCTTCTGAGTTTTTGTGGAGCTGTTTTGGCGGTATAGGCAGACAAACACAATATTAGGCAGGTGGTTTTAATGTTATGGCTGATCAGTTTACACTCATAAATAGCCATAGTTTGAGTTGGTCCGGTGTCTTGCATCTCTTTTGGTTTAGCTCTGTTGATTTGTTTAAACTGTGGTACTGCCTTTTGCTGTTCTGTTTTGCCATGCTTCACGCTTTTGTTCTAGTTCTTGTTTCAAAGTTTCAGGTTTAAGGTTTGTTTATGTTTGTCTGCTTTTCTTTATATTATATTAAACAAAGTCTTAACCTCCTGCACTTATGCCTCGCCTGTAACACGCACATTATGTGACAATTTAACATTTACAAATATCTTACAAACCCAAACAGATTGCATAATATACAAGGGCTATGTAATTCAAACCAGGGCTCATGTGAATATTTTTAGGAATTTAGCCGTAAACTTAATTTCATTTAGTTTCATTTTCACATGCTTATGTATAAATTTCATGTAAAAAGGTTGATTGAGGAAACCTAAAAATAAAAACCCAACACAGAGTCAGTAATTACCCACATTCTTTTCAGATGTGACTCCTCAACCTGACTCTTGCTTTCACCACTTCAGAAGGGTCAAATTATTGGGCTGCCTCAAGAGCAAAAAAAGTAAAGAATTAAGCTGTGTATAATAGTGAAAGTAAGAACATTTCCACACACACACACACGGTGTGATGAGAACTCACAGGACTGGGACTAAACAATTGTGTGTCCATAAGAAAAACACTTGTTAGTGAGACTTGACTTTTGGAGTGATGGAGAAAGGTCACATGACCTGATGAGTCCAGACTGATCCTATTCCAGAGTGATGGGCGTGTCAGGGTAAGAAGATGCGCATAAAGCGATGCTCCCATCATGCATAGTGTCCACTGTACAAGCCTCTGGAGACAGTGTTATGATCTGGGGTTAATCAGTTACTCAGGTCGAGACTCAGTAACGTTATGGGGCAATAAAATGAAGTCAGCTGACCACCTGAATGTACCTGAATGTATCACATCTATGGAGCTTCTCCTCCCTTATGTCACGGGTGTATTCCAGGAATCATTTTCAAACATGAACTGCTAAGCAAGAAGTCTTTGTAAATTACAAAAAGAATTAAACGATAGCAAAAATGTGAGCAGAGAATAAAATCCTGCCTTCTGCACTGTTATTGGTTAGAAACCCAGGCCATGAATTTAGGACCCAAAACGTGTTTTTTTTTTTTTTTTTACTGCAGTTTAGCTCTGAGCGTCAGTCTAAACCACCTTTATGTACAATTAAGTGAATTATTGATTATTATTTAAAAAAAAAAAAATAAATAATAATTATATATATATACTGTATATACACACACACACAGTATATTGCAAAATTCTTAACAGGCTTGTGCGTTAGGTTAAGAAATCCCACCTTCTGTTTTACGATTCGTTATGAGAATTAAGTCTCACCTCTTATCTGTTACCCTTTTAGGGGCCCTGTAGCTTGGCCATGAAGAAGAAGAAGCAGGAAAGTGTTGTTAAATAGTATGATTTAATGATTAAAGCCATGTATTGCTACTGTCTTAGCTAAACAACAACATGAACCTGTGCTGTGTATACACTGCGAATCTGTGAACATTAATCAATATTATTATTTTTTTATTAAAGTTAAAAGTTGTGATCAAATCTTCTACACATCATACTTATATATACACACACAGGTTTTATTTCATTTGTTGTTAAGCATGAAAGTAAAAGAAATAAATGTTAATGATTGGGATGCGCTGCATCATGTCTTATGGTATAGTCTACTGCGGAAGCTGTAATCTGTTCATTTAAGCTCCTCTCTTTGACGTAATGCTGCTTTATGAGAAACTTGCATCGAACTTCAGCATCGCACACACTCATCACCATTATAAAGTTTTTAATCCGATCAGTTTATTTCCGATCTGATCTTTGTTTTTGTTTCAGAATTCCTGAACCTAGTTTCAACTGCTTCCTAATTTCCGGCATTCTCGCTTTATCACTTTAAACACTTCCCATTATCTCCCAGTTCCCGAGCTATCATTCCCTTAAAATTCAGAGAGCGCTTTCCCCTCTGTGTCCCGCACCCAAGTATTCCCTTCGTCCCAGGGTTCCCTCACTCCAGATCGTCCTCTCTCTTCTTCGCCCCGGTGCTCTTCAGGGTTTTCCCCTCAAACCTCTCTCGTTCATTAGATTTCCTGCTGCAGGGTTTGAGATATTTGAACGTCCTCTACCTCTCATTGTTTTCTTTATTCTCAATAATGACGAGTCGACGCCCCAGAGAGCTGCTCGCTCAAGTGTTCTGGCAGAAAGTGAGGGAGGAGAGAGAGAGAGAGAGAGAGAGAGAGAGAGTAGGAGGAGTGTAGGGAGTGAACAGAGACACAGTGCAGGACTCGGTGCAGTTTACTGAGAGCAGCTGAAGAATGCACGTCTCTCTCTCTCTCTCTCTCTCTCTCTCTCTCTCTCTCGGCCCTTTCCTGTCAGACTCTCTCTCGGGCTCGACACACACCCACGTCCACCCACACACATACACGCACACACACACACACACACACACACACTCACTCTTTCCGCGCACTATTTCTAAGTGAACATGCCTGTAGTCGGAGTAGCGTCTAAACTGCGGCAGCCGGCTGTCGCCTCCAGGCCGGTTCATACCGCTCTACCTATTCCTAACAAAGGTCAAAGGTCAGAGGTCAAAACTTCGGAGCCTACACCCGCGACCTTTCAGCTGTCAGTCAAATCGGAGCTACAGGAAAGAACCGGTCAAGACGAGGAGAAGAGGATCTGTAAGGTCAGCACTATATAGAATTTAGCACTATATACTCTGTGTGTGTGTGTGTGTGTGTGTGTGTGTGTGTGTGTGGGGGGGGATGCAGGTGGGTTTGAACTAATGTACACAAATTAAAATACATGATAACCCTGACAACACACACATTCCAACACACTCATACACACATATGCTTATATTCTCACACACCCTGATGGCATTTTACATTCTATGTGTGTGTGTGTGTGTGTGTTTGTGTGTGTATGTGTGAGAGAGTTGTCAAGGAAGTAGGAGGAACTTTTCTTTCGAAGATTCCCGCCATATCTGTCTTATAACTGACCGAGTGCTCTGATTGGTTGCTCGTTCCAAATTTCTAACTTTCCCTAGACTTTATGTTTTCTTTAAAGCTGCTCGTCCCTGTTCCTTCTCGTTCCCCTGCGTATTATGTTCCCTCCCCTCCAGTCCTTCTGCAGGCTGTCGGTCCCTTTAGTGTGTAATGATGCAGGTCACTAGTTTTTATGTTTTGTAGGGAAAGTGAAAATAAAGTGATGGGAAGACTATCAGTACGTCAGTAAGGGGACATGTGTCCTAGATATTATTGCCCTCTTATCCCCTAGTTTCCAGTGTCCTTCATTCTTACTTTCTAGTGTCCTGTTGTCCGCTTCTTTTCCTCTTATATTCTCCGGTTTTATTTTCTTACATTTCTTAAGATCCCTAATTTCTCATGTCCCCTTGTCCCCTAGTTCTCATATCCCCTTACTGTAACTGCTCTATATTTTCTCATGTTTTCTTATTTCCTCAAGTCTTAGATTCCCTAATCTTGTTTTTTTATTGCTAAAGATCCCTCGTTTCCCCTTATTTCCTGACCGTGCTCCCTATCTTCTGTCCCTAAGAACCAGACTTTCTAGTGTCTCCTTGTTTTCTTCTACTTTAATGCTCTCTAATTTCTAGTATTCTTTTATTTTCAAACCCTAGATTATGACCCTAGTTTCCAAACTGTCCATGTCACTGAATGTTTTAAGTTCTGATGCTTCCTATTTTGTCCCCTTGCTTCTAGCATTCTATTCTTAAAAAAAAAGAAAACACACACACACACACATTTTCCTTTCTATAAAATTAGATATGAAGTTTACTCAGAACAGGTGACTGATCTCCCTCGTGTCTTTTTCGTCCTGTTCGGAAGTCTGTGCTAACATCAAAGGCAGCTTACGGTCGAGCGGCCACACAGTTGGGAGTAAGTGAGTGAGTGTGTGTGTGTGTGTGTGTGTGTGTGTGTGTGTGTGAGGAGAGGGAGAGAGGGAGAGAGCGGAGGCACTTAGGCCTGGGGGAAAGCACTGAGTGGAAGTGTGTGTTATCATTAACTAAGATCTCAGTGACCTCACGCACTCCTCACTCATGTCTCATCACACACACACATACATACACACACTTGCTAGTATGATGCTAACCTGGAAGCTATAAACCATTAATACTTGTTAGAAAAAAATTAAAGAAACACACTGTGAACATTTAAAGGCTTCTGGCTTTAATTACTATTATTGTTATCTTTATATCTAAGTTATGGTCATTAACTGATCAATTAAATCTAAAGCTATGCATGTTATTTAGACTATGAAAGTGTTATCTGTGGCTGAAACAATATAGTACACTAGCTTTTTTCTTTTTACCTTTAAGACCAATTTTAATTATCAAAAGAATATTGAGCTTGCCTTTTTAGACCTGAGCCTGTATGAGCGCTGTGTGATTTCTCAGCACAGTAAGGGTGACTCAAATTCGAATTCAGATTTGATTTGTCACGTACACGAATATACACAGTAGGATATGCAGTGAAGTGGATGGTGGAGATCTGACAGAGCGTCACTGTGTCCGATCATCATACTTTTGTTTACAGTAAACTGTCTGACCTCCCAGATGCATTTTAGCCAGTGCTACGCTACCCGCTAACACAGCTCAGCACTGAGATCAGATATTTTTGCCGCATGTCCATAAACAGTAGCGCTGCGAGGACACGAGCCCAGAGGAACGGGGCTTATTCACCATAATGAATGTGGTGGTCCAGGGTGAGAGGGTGGGATTTCGCCCATGCCGCCAACATTTGTCATAGAGGCCTCAGGATTCCAAAACGCCATTTGTCAGGAAGACAAAACGACTGAACGAAGAATGCAGTGAAGAAACCTAAAAACAAGACTATGTTCTTCACTTGCTGTGTTTAGACACTTATGACAGGAATAAAGCTGGATCATGAGATCACCTCAGTTGGAACATTCTGACCCAATTTAGCCTGATCGGAATGAAAGGGGAGTGTAAACTTTTGATAATCTCTTTTATAGCAACTCTAGCGTCTGTTGGGGTGTTAGGCGAAAAAAAAATCTACAGACAGCTTTCATCACCATTTCAAATAATATTATATAATCTGATAACCAGCACTATGCTCCTGCTGTAGTTTAGAGCTTTCCAGCCCTCAGGCGCCCCCTACTGGCCTGGGAGGATTATCAGTTTGGATCATTTCTCTCTTGTTGGAATAAATGTATTCTGTCTGCACGTTTGCCCCAGTTAGGGTAACGCTAGGTGACGTGACGAGTTTCTAGGAGGACAATTTCGGTTCCATTCCTGATCAGTAACTCCATTAGGATAAACATCTCACTCCCTTTTGTCTTTACTTTCATCCACTGAGTCTCTGGCTGAGGAAGGAGCTCTGATTGGCTCACATTTCACATGCAGTAAAGCATCTTACCAATGAGATGGAATTCTTGTAACCAATCACAATGCAGAAGACAGGATTTTTTTTAGAAAATTAGGAAATCTAATCTAAACTCAAAGCTCAAGAAATTATCTTCTTCTGCAGATTAAACATTTCATAGTGAGCAGATTTGCTCTGTATATGTAAAAAAAAAGAAAAGAAAAAAGAAATAACTCTAACACAACCACATGCTAGATTTAATAAAAAAAACATACATACCATGCCCACAGTGTGCATCAGAAACACAGGCATATGGTTTTTACCTCTGGATTTAACATAAACACCAATGGGCCAAACAGAAAGCCATGAGGAACGCCGCTGACTCCAACTCTTTGGAGAATTTTTCCAATTCTCTGTTTTTTATTATAATTTTTTTCTTACCGGTGAATAGATTCAAGACATTTTATGCATACACAAAGTCATATACAGCTACAGTACAACAATACACACACACACACACTCACGCACGTACACACACAGTACAAAGTACATTGTACAGACTCAATTAGCTATTTGTCAGCCATACAAATGGCTTCAATTTGTTGCTAATAAACATATTTGTGGTAAATGAAAACATCATCTCCGCGTGTTTGTATGTTTGTGTGTGTGTGTGTGTGTGTGTGTGTGTTTGTGTGTGTGTCTTTGTTTAAATACTAATCAGGGTGTGAACCTCCTGTCCCCAGCATAAATGAAGGCAAGCATGTCCAAGCAAGCGTGTACAAATACAAAAAAAAAAACTGAACACACACACACACACACACACACACACACACACAGAGTGTCTGTCAGAAAGGACAAAGTGATACCTGCACCTCTCCATGACCTTTAACCTGGTTAGGACAGGTCTTCACTAGTCCATCTGTGTGTGTGTGTGTGTGTGTGTGTGTGTGTGTGTGTGTGTGTGTGTGTGTGTGTGTGAATCACGGCTTGCTAGGCATGTTACCTAAAAAGCATAAAGACGTGTAAACTCCTCTGCCCTTTAGATGTCGGAAAAAATGTCTTTTTGTTTTAAATTGGCTTCATGTCTGATGGTTACAAAAGTGCTGGTATTGGAGACTCCTTACATACGTTACAGAAACATCTCAGACATTTTCATGCAACGGTGGAATGTTCACAGATGTCCTGTGTAGTGTTAGTTTGCAAACATCTGCACTCCCTCTATATCATCGTTTTTTTTTATCCCTCTTTTTCTTAATTGAAATGAATGGACAGTAGTTCACCAAATGTTAAATAATGTCACACAATCTACCAGCTCTACAGTGCCCTCTGCTGCTGTGGGGTAATCACAGCACTACATCCATCTCCAGTTTAATTGTTACCTTGTTGTTAAGTTCCTCTGTAGGAAAAATAAAACACTTAGGGACATGTTGTTGGAGGAAAAATAATCAACCAGCAAGTGTTTTAATCCTTACTTGAACAGATAGCAAGGTTAATATCTCTTTCTTTCTCTCAAGCCTTTTCTTTCAGCAATTACTCATTTCTCTCTCTTTACACACACACACAGACGCATGCACGCACACACACATGCATGCTCTGCAGCAGATAAGCGATCTTTCTCAGCAGGAGGAGAAAGTGGGGTCCCTCAGGGCTCAATGCTTGGCCCGCGTAAAACCGTAAAGTGTGTATGATCGAGCGAACAGAAGGAATGTAAACACACACACGCAAACACACCCATACACCCACCCACACACACTCACACATGGGGACCGCGGCAGCGCGGCAGAGTATGTACCCGTGCGTGTCTTGGTGATGGGTGGTCTAAGAAAAAGTATGCCATAAGCCCTGTGATTGAAAGGCCGGTTAGTGTTAGCATTAGCGCTCACACTTCAACACACACATATATTTGCACCCTTATTCCTCTTAGCACAGCAACCCAGACGTTGATTTCTGTAAAGAATTTGCAAGAGAATTGCTAGTGTATCAACAATTTTTGATAAACAACACTGTCTGTGGTGCGGTTAGAGACATTAGCAAGAGTATTTTGTGTTGTTGCTGTACTTGCTAGGTTGTGTGAATGCTGATGTATCCTGCAATGCATTGTTGGATTTCAGAGTTTAAACAGTTAGCGGGTCTGAGGCGTGGTTGTTAAGCTCCATGTTGAGGGTTTAGTCATTTTAAAGCCGTCATTAACAGCCAGAGCTTTGATCTGTTACGATGCCCAACGGCATTCTGGGACTTTAAAGATATGGGGGTTTAGTATATGTGTGTGTGTTCACCTTTGACCTTATTTCTTCCTCCACTGTGTGACACTTCTCTCTCTCTCTTTTCCTCAGACTGACTGTGGTAATCTTCTATTTCACGGATGAGTGAATTTATCCGTTTCCCTTCCTCACACTCATTCATTCTTCATTCCTTTCCCCCTCTCTCACTCTGGTACTTTCTCACTCTCCCTCACTTTGTATGTCTGTCTGTCCCTCTCTATTTTTCATGGTCTGTCTCTGATCTGTCACTCTTATTGTCCGTCTCTGATTGTCTATCTCTTTTTTCACCATCATCTCTCTCTCCAATATTTTCCTTTTCTTACTGTGTATCTCTGAGATCTTCTATAGATAAGGCTAAAGATACCTTATACAATTCAGATCAGACCACAAATATCTTATATAGAGTATATCTAACTACAGATATCTTAGATAGTGTAGGTCAGACTGCAGGTGTCTTATATATAGTAGATCAGATCACAGATATCTTATATAGAGTAGATCAGATGGCAGATAGCTTATACAGAGGTGATCAAACCACATATATCTTATAGACTGTAGATCAGATTGTAGATATCTTATATAGAGTATATCAGACGGCAGATATCTTATATAGAGTGAATTAGACACAGATAACTTCTATAGAGTAGATCAGACACAGATTTCTTATATAGAGTATATCAGACGGCAGATATCTTATATAGAGTGAATTAGACACAGATATCTTCTATAGAGTAGATCAGACACAGATTTCTTATATAGAGTATATCAGATGGCAGATATCTTATATAGAGTGAATTAGACGCATATCTTATATAGAGTATATCAGACGGCAGATATCTTATATAGAGTGAATTAGACACAGATATCTTATATAGAGTAGATCAGACACAGATTTCTTATATAGAGTAGATCAGACGGCAGATATCTTATATAGAGTGAATTAGACACAGATATCTTATATAGAGTGAATTAGACACAGATATCTTTATATAGAGTAGATCAGACACAGATTTCTTATAGACTATAGATCAGATTGTAGATATCTTATATGGAGTGAATCAGACACAGACATTTTTTATAGAGTGAATCAGACATACCCACTGCACTTAACTAGTGTTAAAGCTGTAGTGTCTCAAGAACACTTAATTGAAAGAGCTGAGATTGCATCTAATCAGCAGGGCCAGACTTTTATTTTTGGGTCGGATTAAAAATATTTGTTTTGGGTAATAGACAGCACTGCGCTCAGTCTAGCATTCAGAGACACAGGAAGATGTAACAAACACCCTTCTGTCTGACAACTATCACCTTTCACTGTCTCTCTAATACTCTCTCTCTCTCTCTCTCTCTCTCTCTCTCTGTTCTTTTCTTCTCACTCTTTCTTCTCCCTCTCTCTCAGGGCACGCACCTGGCGCTGTGTGTAGACCTGGCACTGATTGAAACTGTGACTATGAGCCATACACACAGGCACACAGAAGAAACATCTGTGACACGCAGCAGGAGACAGAGAGAGAGCAAGGGGGGAAGGATGGAGGGATGAGGATGATGAAGGAGAGAGCAGAAATAGAGATACATGCAGTAACTGTGCTAATGTTCCATTTCACGGATGACAGGGTCCTTCCGTTCTCCTGACTTGTCCAGTGTGTGTGTGTGTGTGTGTGTGTGTGTGTGTGAGAGATGAATATACCGTGACTCAGTGACTTTCTGACTAAGAGAATCTGCGCTCACATTAAACACATTAATGACCTTCTTTACTCTCGTCTTTTTCCTGTTCTCTCCATCCGTTCGCGCTCCTTTCTTTCTTCTCTCCACGTCTCCTCCGTTCAGAGCTGCTCTGACTGTTAATGCGTGTCATGCTGGGCTCTCGCAGATGTTTCTCCTCTGTGTATGTGTGTGTGTGTGCTCGCGTGTGTATAGAGGTTACTCTCGGTCAAATGAGATTCTCTCGAGCTTGGCTTTTAAATTCCATAAACCTACAGTATATTGATTGTAATTTGTAAATAATTTCAATTGTGCTGCGTTTTATTCATATCTCTCTTCCTTCTGAAACATACTCCGAGTCAATGTTTGTCCTGACTTTTTTATTTATTTATTTTTCCTCAGCGTGGTGTTCGATTTTCAGTTAATGGTGTTTATTTAGAGCTAGCTCGTCAGTGTGTTCTCTCTCTCTCTTCTTCGCTCTATAGTTCACGTCTCATTTCTTTCTTGTCATTTAGTTGTTTGAGTTTTTCTGAATTCATTTTTTTTTTCCTTTGATCTTTATCGTCATTTATTTATCACTGTATTCCACTGTCCAGCATTCTCTCCTGTCCTTCCTTTGGTCTTTAATTCTCTCTTTCAAATCTGTGGAGACGTAATGATGACATCATTCTGGTGTCATATCTGGGTATTAACGTCGTGCCGCTTTACCTGTGTGAGTGTGTCCGTGCTGTTAGAGGACGGTTAGTGTCGAATACATGATGGAGTGACACATCTTTACCATCTCTATACATCTGAACAAAAACGCTCATATCACCGCTTGCTGCTCTGTGTGTGTGTGTGTGTGTGTGTGTGTGTTGTAATTTCTGTTCTTCAGTGCTTTTCTGTCTCATTTTCTTTCTCTACTTTTTTTTTTCATTTTATCTATAATTATGTTTATTTCTTTATCCCTGTCATCACTTTTCTGTCCACCAGTTGATCTGTCACTTTTTCTATGTACTTGTTGACTTTTTGTCTCTAGCTTTTTTTTCTAGTGCTTTTTTCCTGTAGTTCATCTTTTTTTCCCCTTATGCTTTCTGTCAGTGTTATTTTATCCATCTCTCTCTCTCTCTCTCTCTCTTTCTCTCTCTCTCTCTGTCTGTCTCTTATCATGTCCTTGGTTGCTGCACAGAAACCACAGGAAGTTTGTATGCGCTGCTGTGGTTTTGTTCGAATAAGAGAAAGCTTACTGACTCAAAGTATATGTGTGTGTGTGTGTGTTTGTGTGTTTGTGTGTGTGTGTTTGTGTGTGTGAGAGAGAGAGAGAGAGAACTTTTTTATACAGACAGTAACCGTGACATTTCTCTCAGGCTTTCTTGGTGACTGACGAAGAAGAAAAGTCACTATATGACTTACAGTTTAAATAGCTAGCACATAGCAGATAAGCAGAATGTATAGCATATTCATATGTATAATGATGTGAAAATAAAAAATAACTGTTAGTGACATAAACATTTTCCTCAGATGTGTTGGTAAATAACCTTCATGTAACATTTACAAGATTAGTTATATAATAAAAGTTGAATACAGAGCGTGTAATAGCACAGGAACAGGACCAGTGATCCAGAATGCTAACATGTTTCTTAGACATGAGGAGAAATGAGGGGCGAAGTGCCAATAAAAGGCTCCATATCCATATGCACTTACAATTTAGATAGCAAGTATGTGGCAGGTGGAGTTATAAATGGTATTGATGGGTCTGGTTAAGGCGTAATATACAAGCAAACCAGATACAATTATTCAGAAAATCTTTTTTTTTGTTTTGTTCATGTTTTGTTAAATGGATAGTAAAAGGCTCCATATGACTGCAATTACATTTTAGATAGCGGAAAAGGTTAGAGAAATGTGATATACAGCCCGTGTAAAGGTGCAATAACAGTCAAAACTATCCAGAATCGTAACATTTTTACCTCAGATGTTGTTCATTTCAGAAGGATTCAGTAAGAGTTTGCTACACGTAGCGAGCATATAGACCTGTTTCCAAACCTCAGTCTCAGTGAGTGAAAAGTCACATGACAAAACCATCAAAATGTATCTTATCTTTATCTATAATAATATATAGCATTAAAGTGTCTACATACTGGCTATGTGCTGGTGTAACCGCTAACACGCTTACTTCAGTTCTGCTACGTTTAACTCTAACCTAGAGAGAGTTGATTTAATTAAACTACAGTGGATCACGTGTGTGTGTGTGTGTGTGTGTGTGTGTGTGTGTGTGTGTTAAAGGATTGGGAGCACATTGTTTGTGGTGGGAGAGCTTTGTGCTCTAGAGGAGACCTCTAAACGTATTCCCTTTGATCTGTGTGTGTGTGTGTGTGTGTTTGTGTGTGTGTTATTGTAAAGGTTTAGGGTGCCTCTGTAGTTAAGCTTTAGGTATAAAGTTAAGATGAATAGAGTTTATGTTTATGTTATTGGTTAGTATTTAGATTAATGGTGGAGTTACTGGTAAGTATTGTCAAGATTCAATTCAGATTTAGGGATGGGCGTCAAGTTTAGGTGTTTAGTGGTTAAAATTTGGGGTTGCAGGTATGGTGTGGACACTAGGGTGTAAGTTAAGGTTTTAAAGTTAAGATTAAGGTTAAGTGTTAAATTTAGGATTGAGTTTAGTGTTTAGGATTAGAGTTTAGAGTTAAGTTTAATGTTTAAATTCTAGGATCTAGGATTACTTTAGTGTTAGGATTAAGGTTTAGGGCTTAGTTATTGTTTAAAATTAGGGTTTAGGGTTGACTTTAGGTTAAGTTTAATGTTTAGGACAGTGGTTTTAGGGTTTTAAGGTTAGTTTTTAGGATTAGAGTTTAGGGGGTTAACGTTAGATATCTGGACTGAAGGTTATCTAGGATTCTTGTGTCCATTGCAATGTTGTCATTATTTACTATTTACAATTAGTTTAGGGCTGATTTTAGTGTGTGGGATTATTGTTTTAAGGTTAAGTTTACTATTTGGGAACAGGGTTTAGTGTTACATATAGTATTATTGATCAGGATTTAGGGTTGACTTGAGAGTCTAGAATCTGGTTTAGACTTGTTTAGAGTCAGTTGTTGAGATACCTAGAATCAAGATTCAGCCTAAAGACTAAAGACTAGGTGGTAGAGTTAAGAAAAGGTTTAAAGTTTGGGTTCATGGTTAGTGCTAGCATATGGGATTGAATTAGGTTTTAGACTTTGCTTTATGATTCAGGGTTTAGGTTTAAGACTAGAATTTAGGACTGGCATTAAGGGGTTTAGGTTTAGAGTTTAAGGTTTAAGGGCCCCAGGTTAGAGTTTAGGAATTATCACGATTTATGTTTAGGCTTCAGATTAGGGTGAGGGTTTATGATCAGAGTTTAGAGTTAATTTTGAGATAAATGATACAATTTCTAAAGGTATATAATCTTACGAGTTGGTTATTTCTTTATTAAGACATTTTGGGAGAAATATATGGCTGTATTATATTTTGAAGATCTAGAATATTTGGACATGTGTAGCAGAAAGTCTTTGTCAGATTAGATTGCTTTATTGTCTGATTACAGAGTGCAGAGATGTATAATTTTTAACTTTTATTATAGAAAAAATATCTGCTGTCCAATAAAGGCATACTATTTTGACACATCATTTAGTCCTTTTCGCCCCAATTCGGAAGCCGACTTGAAAACCTGTCTGCAGTCGTGCTCCCTTACATTATCTAAAACTTGTAGAACTTGTAGTTAAACTGTCCAGTCCTGTCTCGTTGTTAAAAAAATGATCCCACTAATGAAGGCTTGGTCTTGACTCTGTGCCAGAAAGTTCCCTAAGGAATGTTTGCATTGGAAGCCACTGCACTTAACACGGCATGGTACAGAGAATTACATGGGATACACACAAACCCCAGCTGTAGTGCTCCCTACTGAGCGAGGTTCTGTCCCATGGCTCCGTAGGTGTCTTTGGATTGTAGAGAAATAGGACAGTGACATTTATTTGGAAACCCCTTCAAAAACATAGGCTCCGACCCCTGCTCTTAGGGATCCTCCTTACTGTAGATCAGAAGGAGCAGGCGCTCACGCCTCCTTTTGGGGTTCAGAGAGTCGGATTGACCCGAACATCATCTCTGTAATAGGGACATGTTGAAATGGGTCACGCTGAATAAGAGGGTTTAAGGGCTTGCGGTTTTTCCAACACGACTCTCCGACAAGCCTGTAATTTAGAAAATGTGCTCAAATATTTGAGTGTATTAGTCAACGGTTGATGAAATGTGGAAGTATGGGTCCGGTGTCTGGCATTTACCTCGGTGCTGGCTTGGTCCGAGGTTCCATTTGTTGTCACTCTGAGCTGAATTGAATTGAACGTTTTCCCAGAAACTACTGCTAGTAATTACTGACAACGCATGTTTTTGGTTTTCTCTCTTTAAACCCAATGACCTGGATGAACAAAGTCCAAGTTTAGGTCTTATTTTATTTTATATACTTAAATAAAGTTAACTACTGTACATGTACTGTGTTCTTTCTTCCTTTTGAGGTGAGTGACCCATAGCGTTAAAACTTTTATTAAGGCAGCAATAGGCATGATTGCGTAACTTTTTTGGGGGGAAGGTTTTATAATAACCATGATTTTTTTTTTCTTCTTTGAATGCAAATCAATACCACACATACTCTGAATGTGTAAACTAGGGGAAAACCTAGCCTTAACCTTCTTAATCTTAAAAGTAAATTTTAACCTTAAATTTCTACTTTTTATCCTAAATCCTAATCTTAGACCGTTAACCTTGATGCTAAATGCTTGGCTTGGCTTCAAAACCTAAAGTTTAACCTAAAACCTTTAATTTAAACCCTGATCTGAAGCATAAACCTAAGATTAAAATGAAATCGCAACGCAAAACCCTAAATTGACATTATAACTTTAAGTGTAAGATTCAACCTTGAACCTAACCCCTAACTTTGATGATAAACTGACATTTAATTCCAAACCACAGCCATAATTTTTGCCTTAAACCTTAATCTGATTTGGATGTATATGAGTTTAAATTCTTTCCAACATAGTGTTTTTATCCATCTATGGTTGTGGTGTGTGTCTCACACACTCTGCCGTGTCCATCTGGTGTTTGTTTTTGGGAAGAGGACACCGACTCGTGCGAATCTTTCTAAACACACCGTGAGTCAGTGTGTGGGCCTCTGTTTGAAGTGGCTAGAGTTACGGGCCCAAGTTCACATTTCTCATTCTCCTTCCAGAAAGTAAACAATGGTAATCACTGGATAAATACATTCTATAGGACCAGAGTGAGAGCACCCAGCATGGCTTGACCCTGTACCGACCCCTGTGTAGAAGGAAGTGTCGGGGTCACAGTGTTTAAATGTAATTACCGTCCACTAGCTGTGCGTGTTTATAACTGGATGAAGTGAAAGTGGGAACGGTTATAAAAATCCACCTGATCTCGCTATAGTGTGTGTGTGTGTGTGTGTGTGTGTGTGTGTGTGTGTGTCTGTATGTGTGTTTGTACAGCGGGAGGATATTAATGTGTCAGGTGAAGGTCTTGGCTGGATGCTCTGTGTGTGTGTGTGTGTGTGTGTGTGTGTGTGTGTGTGTGTGTGTGTTCAGGGTTGCAGTCTGCTTTTGCTTTTTCTGCAAACATCCTCTTTCCTGTCTGAAGAAGTGCATCGTAACCACAAAGGAAGAAAATACACACACAACGCGGGTTTAAAAGAGTAAAAATAGGTACACACACACACGCGCACACACATTTATTCACACAGAAGCAGACAGAGATAGAAGTGTAAGAGGACTGCATCATGCCAGTGGAATCTGTTGAATGTTTTACCGATTTTAAAATATACAGAATTACAAAAAGCTAATTCAGACAGCAAAAACATTTTAATTAAATAAATACAGTATATAATGTTAATTATCACAAGCATTTAACAATCAAACCAACTGATTATTTACCAATAGATGAAAGGAATAGCAGTGCATGTAATTATCTATCAGTAGGATTAAGGCTAAAAAATGGCACGTTTTGTAGTTTTGGGATAAATATTATATAATATAATATATAAATATTTGGGATAATATATACAGACGTTAAAAAAATAAGTCTAATATAAAATTAATAATAGCCTCTGCAAAGCAATAAGTTAATATTAAAAGATTAAGGTTATCTTAATAAAAAGTGGCAACACGGTGGTGTAGTTGTTGCCTTGTGCATGCAGCATGGTGGCCTTCCACCTCCAGAAATTTTGCTTTGCGAGTTTCTTCCAGGTTCTCCGGTTGCTTCATATAGTCCAAAGACATGCAGATTAGTCTAATTAGTTTGTGAATGTGTGTGAGTGTTTGTGTGTGTGTATGTGTGTATGTGTGTGCCCTGCGATAGACTGGCACCCCATCTAAGGTGTCCCCCACCTTGTGTCCCGAGTCCCCTGGGATAGACTCCAGGCCTTCCGCGACCCTGTACAGGATAAGCGCTTTAGAGAATGAGTGAGAGAATGATGTAGTGTTAAAATGTCATGTCCTTCTTACCTTCACATTTTTCTGAGGTCATTACAGTAAAATCCAAAAATTATCCATATCAAAGTCATATCCAAACCTTCTATAACCATCAGCATCTCCTGATTTATCAACAGCGTTCAAGGACTTCAGTTTCATGTTTAACAACACTATATACAGGCCTGACGTTAAAACCACCTGCCTTAGATTTGGTCTGTACCCTTTATGTCGCCAAAAGAGATGTGACCTGTTTCGCAATGGACTCCACCTCCACTACTCCTCTGACAGGTGCGGTGTATCTGGCATGAAGTCATTAACAGCAGATCCTTAAGTTTATGATGCGAGTAAAAATGTGATTCATCAGACCCTGGTTTTATGATTCCATGATCCAGTTCTTCAGTCTCCCCTTACATGACCTTTCTAAGCAAGACCTGCCAAGTTGGAGCTGTTCTGACCCAGTCATCTAGCCATCACAGTTTGTCCATTGTCAAAGTATTTCAGATTTAATGCTTTTCCCTATTTGTCCTGCTTCCGATAATTCACCTTATAGTACTGTCTGTTCACTTGCTGACTAATAAGTCATTATCCTCTACAAGTGCCACTGTAATAAGGTGCTACATTTTGTGAGGACCTGGTGATTAGGAGAGGATTTAATCAAGTCCTAAAATAACCTTACAATGATAGAAACCATACAAATATAAACAAAAAAACCCTGAGATTTTCACAGAGATCGGACAGTGTAAATGTCCTTACAATCACCAGGTCCTCATAGTGACTGGAAAGTGTAAACTCTTCCCCACATTCAACTAATAAAATGTTGTCAGTCTTTCTGCCGCTCCCGTCGAGTCGTCGCCGCAGTGGACCATCCGACCCGCGTTACTTGGCACAGGGTTTACGCCGGGGGGCCTGACGCAACCCTCCCGTTTTATCCAGGCTTGGGACCAGTACTGCATCCAGTGGCGGGGTCTGGACTATCAAAACGCTTTTATATAAATTCTAAAAGAATTAGGTTATAATTAATTATTTACAGAAATCATGTACATCCAAGATTCTCACAAAGAAAAGGTGTTCTGTGTGTGTGTGTGTGTGTGTGTGTGTGTGTGTGTGTGTAGGGAAGATGAATGAGACCCTTAGATCCCTCACTTCACACTGCTGATAAGGGAGAGGGTTTTCATCTTACTGGCCAAGGCCAAACACACACACACACACACACACACACAGACTGAAACACAGCCGATTTGTACAGACAAACTCCCAGCTGCAGTTAAAGATATTGCCGCTTTGTTGAGAGCCAGTTTGTGTAATGTTACGCAACTGGTTTTGTGTGTGTGTGTGTGTGTGTGTGTGTGTGTATTTCTGTGAACTCTTCTTCTTCCTCT
>JAOVVB010000015.1:17062436-17080979 GCA_028570985.1 Heterobranchus longifilis
CTGCTTCACACGAGTCGTTTACGAATCATTTAGAAATGGGGTAAAATTAAATCTATTTTTGGAGAAAACTGAAGTGTTTTTTGACCTTGCATACATGTAAACCTGTTTTAAGAGACTCATTAAGCAATATTAGCGACCTTTAAAATGTCATAAAAGGGGCACTTTAAATACCTTTAAATTTATATTTAAGGGCAAATAGAAGAAGTAAATTTAAATTAAAAAACAGCATTTATCAGTAATAAAATTGTGTGTCAATGATTTAAAAATCCAGTGGTTGAACCAACAGGTCAAGGAAAGCATGCGACAAAGACATGCTCAATCATTAAGTGAAATACAGCCTTGGATTTTTTTTTGCTTAGAAAAAATGAAGACAGAAGCCTTGTGTGTAAGTTGTAAATTGTAAGCTTCTGCTTTTTTGCTTTTATTTCTAAATTGAGAGGCACCAAGTGAAATAACGGTAATGTCTTTATTTCATTTGTGCTGTTTGTTTTCATAGCCTGCCGTGAATTTTATGCTCCGCTGATGGTTCACTCGAGTTACAATTCATTAGAAGAAGATGGAGTCTGGTATAAAAAGCTGGCTTGACTGACATGGGGTGCTCAGTTCTCTCTTATTAATTTAATCGTCTGGTAGGTGGTCAGCGGCGTATGATTAATCAGACTAAATGAGGCCAAAGTGTATTTCTATTCATGGTGAGAGAGACAAAATGGATTGAACGAGGAAGGGGGGAATAGTCAAGAGTCACACCGGGAGGTAAATACAGTTTAGAAAGCCAGTAGCTTTTGAGTAAATTCATGTTAGATACACAGTAAATATAATAAAATGAAATAGCACTATACTGTCTATTTACTTTAGTGTACATAATGTATTATCACTATGTTGCTAAATTCTGCACTATGATTTGTCAGATGGTGTTGAGATGGCAAGGCTTTTTGATGTTCATGTAACATGTATGGCATAAGTCTCATTTTTCTGATATCTTTAGGACAGTAGGAGTTTAGGGTACTGCTTCTCCCATACAAGGGGCAGAGCTCTGTTCTCACAGCACTACCCCCTGAGCGCCGACCTGTTTGTTGGTGCAGCCCACAGGATATGACATCTCAGGAGGCTGTTTGGACATGTGCATGATGCTGTTGTGACCATCCTGCACCCAGGCTCAGTGCTTAAGCTGGAAATTAAAAATCCTGTCAGTAGAAGAAACAGCAGGTTATGCCTGAATCAGTATTCTAGTTCCTCACCATCTAATGCAAAGGCACATACACTGTGACCAACTTGAACTGTCAGTCTGCAAGAGTATATTAATTCCTCAACAGCCCACTTTAAAGTGAGGGATTAACATGTCAGGGCAAAAAACTATTGTTGGGGTTTAAGTGGGGGTTTATCAGGATAGGTGAACTGGTCTGAACCTGTTTCAGGGCGTGGAATGCTTCGTCCATGTCCTTTGTCCACTGCACCTGCTCTGGCTCCTACAGAGGCGTAATTCGGCACAAACTACCTGTAATAACCCCCAACCCCAAAAAAACCACATGATCGGTTTCATTCTGGAGAATGGATATCCCATAATTGGCTTTCATCTTCTGCAGTTTAAAGAGTCACTGGCCAGTACAGACCCCATGTACTATGCCTCAGTCAGCCTGAGCCCAATCTGAGCCATCTTGAACACATTCAGTTCATCCCTCAAATGGTGTACATGGTTGTCCGGAGGTTTCATTAAAAAAATTGCATCATCTAGGTAGGCAGTTACAAACTTGTTCTGTAAGTAGTCGTTTGAAATTCTGACTCAGCTAAAGAGGAACACCAGCTCTTTGATGTTCTTGGAGGTGGCTTTGCAGAGTAGAATGTCTTCTGGATAGGTTATCACTAATGCTGACTGTTTCATTGCTGATTTTGGCACGGGCCTCCCAAGTCCATCTGATTTTTTCTTTATGAGATGCTAATAATCAGAAGTAGAATGAGATGGGCTTGCATAGACTTCCTGGGGGAGGCCTTCTGACACTGCGGCATTTCTGGCAAAATGTTTCACTTCGGCCACCAGGTATGGCCTGAGGGACAGATCATAAATCTTCTCTGCCATGTTTTGGACTGTTAGATGTCTGCCCAGTGTGTGGGAATGGGCTAGGTCCATGACAGGGTCCGCTTTTAAATGCAGCACCACCAGTAGATTGCAGTCTTAGGTATGGCACTAGGTGTGATGATAGAATAGACATGCCCAGATAAGGAAGTACCCTTTGATATCCTCACCCTCTGTACCTCCTGCACTTGCCCCAGTAGTGTTGCCAGTGTTCATCAGCCTTCTGCTTCCCCTCTAAAGTTGCCTTCCCTTGCAGTCTTTTGGAGTGGCAGAGATAGAGGGGCAGATTACTGCTCATTCTTCCAGTGCTTCTGTTCACTCCATCTCCTCTGTACACCCTTGCCATCAAGCTCCTTTCCTCCAGAATCCTGATTTAAATAAAGCTGCCAGTAAATTGTTTTCCCCTTGTTGGGTGTATGTGGAAAAAGAACAATGGCTTTATCACTTGCTAGGGCTCATACCATGTTAGATCAGGTGTAGATCCTTGATGAGCCTGAAACTTTAAACTACAAAGTTTAATATGTTAATATAAAGCACAGTTATAATATTCTAATGAATATTCAGTGCTGCATCTCCTGATGCTGCACTGATACATTCCTAAACCTGAATCTACCTGCAATGTCCTACTTTCTCTCAATGTATTCATTTATTCATGACTCATATTACCTTGAAAATGAGTATCTAAGATATATATGTAATATCTGGTCCTGATGTCATTTTTATCCTTTTCTCTAACTCTCCTGTGGTACGTACAGTAGGAACCTTTTTTTTAAAAGCACACAAGTCAAAATTAAGCCGTGTATAATTAACTCTTACTATTAAACTCTCAGGAGCACAAACCCATTTCTGTCTCTCATTTAATTTGAATGGACTTTTCTCTGTCTGGTTGGACATTCGGTTCATGGAATTTAATTTAATTTGTCCTTTTTTAAAAGAAGCCTGGTATTTAGTGCTGTCTTAATTAATGAAAAATATATTGGCTCACTTTGCACTCGTGCCTCCGGGCCACATTCTGCCTGTTATTCAAAACATCTCTAATTGAAATCTTGGATTAGGGCGACATTTTCTGAGCTGCTCAGGGAGTTGTATGTACTTTCCTGATAAATCCTAGGATACAAAATTTGCTGAGTGATACTGGATTTGCATTACATTTACATTTGACAGATGACCTTATCCTGAGCAACTTACAGTGTTTTATCTTTTTTTTTTATTTTTATTTTTTTTTATTTACATCTGAGCATTTGGGTTAAGGGCCTTGCTTAAGGGCCCAATAGTGGCAACTTGGTGGTGCTGGGGTTTAAACCCAGGACCTTCCAATCTGTAGTCCAATGTTTTAATCACTAAGCCTTAGGCATTACAGATGCTCTTATTCACAGATCATTGGATGTGTATCTCGATACATTACTAATATATAAAATTCTATATGATACCGTTTATAGCTGCTTTGATAGTGAGCAAAAACTTCCTGTTAAACAGATACACGCAGAGGCCACACCTCCTTCACTAAGACAGGCAGGACACACACAGGCCACACCTCCTTTACTGATACTGACAGGACACACAGGCCACGCGTCCTTCACAAAGACTGACAGGACACACACACAGGCCACACCTCCTTCACTGAGACTGACATGACTCACACAGAGAGGCCACACTTCCTTCAAGTTCACTAATGCACATAGGCCACACCTACTCTTCTACTCTCCTACTCCTTACAACAAATACACAAAAGTCATGTGTCTTTCACAGGGACTAGCGCATACAGAAGTTTATATATAAATTGTATATAAATGTACATAAAGAAATAAATAAAAATTAAGATTATCAGTTATAAATAAATGTTTCTTTTCTCTCTCTCTCTCTATGACAGTTTGTCCACAGATTACAAGAAAAGACCCAAGAAGTGAAGGAAAAACATTCAATTTCGTAAGTGTGTTTTATTTATCCTTATAAAATGGTGGATATTTTCTAAAATGGTGGATGGAGCTGTGTATATTTCGCAGCTATATGATTTGACCGCCTGTGTTCTGTTCATTGCTGATGCCTAGCTTAGCATTTAATTCTACTTTTCGCTGCAAAGTTCACACCCTGGCAGTGAGACTACATACACTGGCAGTGAAAAGAATTGCTTTGAAATAATGAATGAATTGATTGATTACTGCCACAGTTAGGTACAACATCTATGATGGATAGTTAGCAAGCTAGCATTTTAGCATTGTGGCTAATTGCAACAAAAAAACCCAATGTTTGTTAAGCTTCTACAAGACTTCATTTGTTAACTTGCAGGCTACGACATATGCCTGAAACATTCCAGCATTACTAAGAAGCCTAGCTTGCAAAACCATTCAATCAGTTGCGTGCCTAGTGAATTAGACAGAAACTAGTGTCCTGGCAGAATACTGTACTCTAAAAATCTAATCTCCTTAAGTTCCTCAAATCTAATCTATGTGAAGCTAATTACTGAATCTAGTGTACAGGAAGTGATGGCATACACAAATAGAGGAGTGTTTTTTGTCTCCTGCTGTTATGATAAATAGATCTTCGTATATCTGTCACATCTGTCACATGTGATTTATGAACTCAGCGCATCCTCTACCGCTCTGCTCCCTAAAAATAAAAGACAAAAAAAATTATACCCCAGCCCCATCCCATTACCCACTGTATTAATCACCCACTGTGCTGTTAATTGCATTTTAATCCTTTTTTTCCCCTTTACTGTACAGCACCATGAAAAAAACATTCAGTCCCAAATCGCCGGTGCTGTCTACTATTCTGCCGCGAGTCCTCTAAAGCTGAGCTGTGTTGTGACGGCAGTGTATTATTGCTGATTTCAGATCTGCAAATCCTCTTAGATTTCTCCGACAGATAATCCAGAATGTCCGCCGGCGTAAACACAGCTGTGTCGAGCTCGTGTTTGTGGGAGAGACACAAAAGGCCAATCATGTTTAAACCCAGAGCCATGGGGGATAAAGTGAAGAAGATACAGGTCAAACTAAAAGATCTAATCCTGACCTGCTAATTTAGTGATATTAACGCTAATCCCTATACTGACCACATACACACAACCCAGAGGAACTGTTTTATTTCCTATCTATCTGTTTATCTGCTTAACTAGAAAGATATTGAGGAAGGAATAAGGTAGTTCTGAGGTCAAGTATAGAGGTCTGTCGAACTGCATCTCAGGAGTACTTCAGGCACTTTCATATCAACATTCCTATAAGAGAAGTCTTCCTGGATGTAATATACAAGTCAAAGTGGGACTTTTGATTTTGCAGAATAACAGAATATAGTTACGAGAGTAAAAACTCCCTTAACTTCTCTGTATAATCCCCTGCTACACTAATGCACTTATTAGATTAGATTACATTACATTAGATTCAACTTAATGTCATTGTGCAAGGTACGTGAAACCAATGAACCAGGATCTAACCAGGAGTGCATAAGTGGCCTATTTGCAATAAATAACAATGTGGTAAAAAAAAGAAAAGAAAAAAGGGGTATGGGATCATATGTGTCTTATATACAGAAGGTGCAATACATAATAAAGATAAGATGTTGTGTACAGTATGTGGTAATAAACAGCATAACTGTGCAAACATTGATTGTGCAGTGGAGAAGATATATCAAGAAGATAACATGTTCAATACGATGTACTGTGTATATTTTTATATGATAGAGTATGTACAGAATAAATATGGGTGGTATATACAGTAGTGGAGAGATGAACCTAAATTATAGGTGGTGCTAAGATGCATAGTGGATGAAGCAGTGCAATACACTGTAAACTGTTAATGACAGTGCAGTGGTGTATTTGTTAACATGCCATAATCAGCTGTTCAGTGTGACAACAGCAATAGGAAAAAAAGCTATATTTCAGTCCTTTTGTGTGGTCTCTGTGGCACCTGTAGCGCCTGTGTCTAAGACAAGGGTGAATAGCCCATAATTGTGGTGGGAGGTATCTTTGATAATGCCACTCACCTATTTGGTGATGTGGACTCCACGGAAATTAAACCTGGGTAGACATTTATCAACAGCTCCGCAAGTGATGGGAGTATTACTGTGATTGCCAGCTCATTTGAAATCCACAATGACCTCCTTTGTCTTCTTGGGGTTGAGTTCCAGGTTATTGTCCTTGCACAGTGCTTGCACAAATATATCCTCTCCCCTTAAGCCATCTTATCATTACCTCTGATCAGGCCTACCACCATGGTGTCATCTGCAAACTTGATAAAGGCATAAGAAGCTAAACAGTCACGAGTGAAAATGCAGTATAGCAGAGGGGACAATACAATCCCTGAGGTACTCCTGTGCGAGACTGGAGGAGGTGAGGTTGTTTAGTCAAACAGACTGTGGTCTGTTTGTAAGGAAGTCCAGGGTCCAGTTACAGAGTAGTGTGCTGATGCCAAGATTTCAACTTCAAGACTAGCTTGGAAGGACTAAGGAGCTAAAATCAATAAACAACATCTTGGCATTTCTGTCAGGGTTGTCCAGGTGAGTCAGGGCAGAATGGTGCACTATGGTCTATTTGGGCGATAAGCAATAGGCAGCATTCACAGCATTATCCCAGCATTTCACTAGCACTTGGATACCATCATGTGGTTTTTGTCAGTAGGCTGGAGATATGATCATCCTGCCGGATGCCATGCTGCTTGAAGTAGGCTGGGATAACTCACTCATTGGGGTAGCTCCAACACCAACCTTAAAGTCAATCAGAAGCTGAAAGATACCAATTATCTTTGTCTTCCCCCATTTAATATTCATCTAAGATGGTATCTTCCAGCTTTTGATTCATTGAATACACATGATCCAGGTAATCAGCACGGAGTAGTGCAGAGATAATTGGAAAACATGCAGGGCTGTGCCTCTGGTGGACAAAGGTTTGGCCACCCCAAAAGGGCAGGGATAGATTCTGTGTAGGGTTTTCAGACTGGTGTAACATATTATGGTTGGTGTAGGGGTAGATTGGGTGTAGGGTTGAAGTGTAAATAGTAGCAGGGGGTTCTGTATAGGGCATTAGGGTTAGGGCAAGGTTATGTTGTGTGTAGAGTATTAATGTTGGATGTATAAAGTGAATTATGTGTCTTTAAAAAATGAAAAAAGTGGAAATGTAATGGAAAATCTGTGCTTGCAAGTTATTGGTGGGGTAATTTGCAAGCAAAGGTTTCTAATTCCCAATCGTCTGATCAAATTTAATATTAATTACATTTCAACTAATATATTTCATTTTTATTTTTTGAACTTAATTTTGACTTAACATTTTTGCCCGCCCTGTGTTCTCTCAAATCTGTTTTTCCTGCTTGCATTAAAAAGACACAGAATTTACTTCACAAGAGGAGGCTTGAGCATTAAGTTTAGATATAGTTGGATAGAAATATAGTAACACTGCAAGTTTGAAAGTGCAGCCCCAGGGAATAACGTGGAAAAAAGTTAAAGCTTGAGCAATTGACTTGACTTCCCGCTGCCTGCTGCATCACACATTGCTTTTTATTAATTGCTCCCCTGCTGAATTAATAAAACACACTCACCCTCGTCCTAAAAGGAAGTCGTCATAAATTCTCACGGAGGCGAGGTCACCTTGTGATGGTCTCCCCGGCGACCGTTTTGATTGACAAGCCACTCAGCCATTTACCGCTAATCAGAGCTCCCGTCGGGAGACACAGGCAGGCCTTGAGTAGCTCACTGAAACAAGCAGGGATTGTTATGCAAAGCAGATCCTCAACTGCGAACAATCAGAGGAACAGAGACGGAATGAACCCCATCTGTGCTCGAATGCTTCCATGGACAAGCTTCAGTTTTCCAAACAGAAGAACCAAATTTAAACTGAGAATAGCTGCAAGCTGTGAGGGCTAATAATAACGGAAATGGAAACAGTGCATCAGGGGTATGGGGAGGCTCTTATGGGGCTCATTGCAGGAATTAGCCTCATCTTCGGTGCTATAACAGGCTTTATATCTCCTCTCTTCAGAGTGCATTAGAGGCACTCTGTGGGAGCTTTTAGGAGCCTCTTTCATTCCCTCTATCATATTAGCCTGGCTAAACGCGCTCCCTCATTCTCATTCTTTGTGTAGATAAAGGTGGTTTTATTTATTTATTTATTTTTTCACGCATAGTTTCTCTATCTAAAGAGACAGGCTATGCTTGGTGTTCCTCTTTTAATCCTGCGCATTATGCTATTTCATTTCCTCTCTAATTCTGTAATCACCACAGACGCACGTCGCTACGACACGACTCCATGTTACACTAGAACCAATTTCATATCCTAGACGTGCCTCTTGATTCACGCCTCTCCAAATTTCCCCGATTATTCTGTTAATAAGCCTTCACGGACAGCTCACAATGCTGAAATGAATATCTAATGCAGGCATCGGGGGGACATTATTGGGAGAATAGCTCTCGGATCCTGAGCATTTCCTCTTCAGTGCCGTTGTTACAGCAGGATACGTTTATAAATAAATATTCACACTGAGATCCATATGTAGAGAAATGTCACATCTCTGTAATGGGTTTGAACTTATGTAATAAACTATTTACATAATGGAAGACAGAAAAAAGAAGAGACCAGCGGTGACTCATCACTCATGCAAATCAAGGCCGAGAGTCCAAATCCAGCTTATTAAAGAGTACATTAGGGAGTCCATTAGTAAGCGAGCGCAAACAAATACCAACAAAACCCAGGTATTGTGGTCTAGAACATTCTACTTTACTCACAATGAGTCAGTTCACTTAAAGCCTCATTTATTGAATAAAGCCAAGAAACATTTCAGTGGGAGGAGGAACAGGGGTCTTAGATAGACACTTTTAGTATCTGATGGTGTTTGTTGGTGTTTAATACTCTTTCAGTAAAAACATCAGTGTAGGATGGCATTTATTGTTTAATAGCATGAGAAAAAAAGTTTTGCCCTTAGCAGTGTTTAAGGACTCGTGGTGTTGGATGGTGTTTGTATTGTTTAAATAGAATTTGAGGAATAAAATGTTAGGCTTATTATTGCTGGTGATGTATAGTACTTTTAAATAATGTGTTAGTGTTCAGTGGTATTTAATAACTTTTTTGGACAGCTATTGGATTTGGGTAGTGCATACTGCTTTAGTGCTTTTGAATGATGTCTCTGCTCTTTAAAAACTGCCTTAGGTTAGGCATTGGTGTTTGTTGTTTTGTAGTATTTGATGAAAATGTTGGAATTGGATGGTAATTTTTAGTAGTTTTGTAGGTTTTTGGCTGTTAGTATTTTAAAAACATAGCATGTGATGGTGTTTGTTGGTGAAAATCTGCATTTGATAATAATTTCAAATAATTTTCAACCATTATTAGTGTAAATAATAATGGGTGAAGAAGACTTAAAGGGAAAAAAAACTTGTACATGGTCACTTTTGCCTGAAAGCTGGTGATGTGTGGATTACTGGTATTTATTGGTGGTGTTTGGTGTGTGCTAGTATTTGATGCTTGATTTTGCTTAACAAGAATTTCATTGAACTGTTGCTGTATATTGGAATATTTTTCTGGATTTGCCTTTTTGGGTTTTGATGGTGAGCACTTGTGTTTGTTTGGCTTTTAATATGGTGCTTGTTCGGTTTTGATGGTGAAGGTTGGTATTTGTTGGTGTTTGATAAAATTGTTGTAGTGTTTGTTGGGTTTTCATTGCGAACACTGGTGTTTGTTGGTGTTTGATGAAAAATTGATGGTTGGGTTTTGATAAAGGACACTTAGTGTTTAATGGAGATTGAAGGATGAATAATAGTGCTAAGTGTTTATATTTGCTGTTTGATAGACAATATTGGTGGGTTTTATGGAGATTGCTGTTGTTTCACGTATATCTGATAAAGAATTGTGGTGTTTCTTTGGTTTTGATAAAGACAATCAGTTTAAAGGTAAATGATGGTATATTTACTGTAATGTTTGTGTTGTCTTTAAAGGTATGATGAAAGGCTCTGATAGTAACTTACATTCTAACATTATTAGTAATGTACAGAAAGTATTTTAGTTTTATAGAAAGTGTTTTATAGTAAAGTCATATTTGTTTAGTTAAATGATTGCTAATGGCCTTTCTGGGACTTGGGCTATTAGGAGTTGGTGTTAAAGAGATAGTTTCAAGTTTCGAGCAAATCAATCAGGAAGTGTGTGCTTCACTTAATGTACCTACAGTATTCCATCAGAGTTTCATCAGCCCGATGCACTGAGGTAAACCTGACAGCTCGCTGTACACAGTAATTGTGTTCAGCTCCTGCAGGCCATGAGGTGACAGGAAGATGTTTGGAGATGCAGTGAGCTGTACAGCGAGTGTGTTTGCTGTGTGTCAGTGCTGTATCATGCTCTTTATCCACACAGAAACTTCAGCTCTGCAGGGAGGATTTACACAGCAAATAAACATACAGTTACTTCCAAAAAATAAGGCCTATTTTGGTTTGGCTATACACTGATAGCCTTCGGGTTCGAGAATAAAAAGAGATTGAATCCGAATTTTACATTTAATTTCCTGATATTTACAGTCAGTTGTGTAAAAAATCTATATGAATCCACCCACTGTTCACATGATAATTGATAATCAATAGCTTTAAATGTTTCCTCTATGTTTGAGTCCTGGGTTTCACCCATAGACTGTATAAAAAGAACTGGACAAATCCTCCACTACATCACCAAGACAAGAATAGTTCTGAAGCTCAGTTGTGGGATCTCTGGCTGTCGCCATCTTGCCAGGAGTTGACTCTGCCTAAATCCCCAGTTAATCCATAAATGGGCAAATGGGCGGAGCAAACAGAGCTTGGCTGTTGGTTGGAACACACCTACTTACCTCAGTTACCACAAGCTAGCTAACTTAGCTAAAATGCTACAGTGGATAATGTTAATAAATATGCTAACAGTACATAACTACTTTAATTGAACTCCATCATCCATACTCATGTCTGCATGTCGACCCATGTCAACTACATTTACTTCCATACTACATGTCTTGTGGTAAGTTAAACTATATCTAACCAGCTAACTGGAATTGTTTAAGTGATGCCTAGCACAAAGCTAGTGGTTTGACACCTGCAAAGCAGCTGTCACTCAAATCACGCCCAAATCATGCCCCTAATTGTGCATAATTTTTTGATTTAATATAATTTAAACTGATGCGTTACATAAAAATGCACCCCCATAGAGTTGTCATTAATGGAAAATCTAGCTATGGAGACCAAAATGATTTTTGTACCAGGTTGTAAACATGATTATTTCTTTTGTAAAGTTGGACATGTTAACATAGGGCTCTATGGGGATTGACTCACTTTTGGAACCAGCTTGTAGTGGACATTCGAGGAACTGCACATTTGGGCACTTAGATGTTAGACTATTCTATAGAATTTCAGAGGTTGTTGCACTTGTTTCTCAAAAGGAAAAACCAACATTAAGACCATAGAGCTGTCTATGGGACAAAACAGGGAAAATGCTCCAGAGCCATTGTATAAGCATTTGGCATCACCAGTAGAACAATTTGGAATGCTCTGGGGAAAAATGTGTACTAATGACCATGGACAAGGTACGCTGAGGAGAATAACAGCAGGTGATGGCAAAATCATTGTGGGAGCCTGAAAGAAAAATCCCAAAACAATAGTCAGTGACATCACTGCCAGCCTCCACAGGACAGGGGTGTCACAGTCCAAAATTTGAAGAAGACGTCAAGATGCAAACCACTCCTCACCAGTAAGAATCAGAAGAGCAGATTAGAACTTACAAGAAATACAAAGACAGAAAAGTTCTGGAACCTCTATCAAAGTGCTGGAAAGCAGATCCAGAACATAGAAGCTGATGGGTGAAGCACGGTGGAGGTAGGGTTATGCCTTGGGCTAGCATGGCTGCTTCTAGAATATTCTCGCTAATCTTCATTGATGATGGATGATGTACGTAGCAGCAGACCGAATTCAGGGGTTTACAGAAACATACTGTCTGACAATTTACAGAGAAATGTGGGAGGAGCAGACAGAAAGATAACAACTCAAAACACACTGCAACACAACACAATACAACATGCTGCAATGCAACAAAGGTTTAAAAAAAGAGTGGATGGGTTGAAACTGAGTCGATCAGCAGACCTTACCCCAACTGAGGAGCATTACACCTCCTGAAAAGCCCCAAAAACACAACACCTGAAACAAATTGCATTATAAGCCTGGAAAAGCATCACGTGAGAAGAAAGTAGCAGTTTGACCACACTGACTATACTGTTATTTACTTTAAGATGAAATGTCTCAATAATTTTGCCCCTCTAAAAATTAGGCGTTTGCTACCAAAGGTGTCATGTTCTAATTTGTTGAACACATCTAGATGTAAATACCAGGAAATAAAAGCTGAATCTATGATTTTTCATCTCACATTCATCTTTTCATCTATAACCCAAATGTCCTCAGCAAAAACAAAACAATGCTGTTTCAATACTTTTAGAATCAATACTTTCAGTATTATCAGTAGTATCAGAAAATAAAAATACAACTCTCTCTATGCAGCTGTACAATTAGCAATCAAAGATTGTTCAGGATAATTCAAAATGTGAGCTGATCCATTTGTTTTGTTTATTTTTTAACCCAATTCTGAACTTTTATTGAATCAGAAATGCACAGAAACATCATACACAGAGCAAGAAATGTTAAGTAAATCTTAAGTGTAATCAGGTTTTAGCTTTCAGGCACTTCCCAAAGCTGGTCTTCTTAAAAGAGCTTTCAGAGCTTCCTCAAAGGGCCCTTTAGAGGCAGTTGAGGATGAGCCACAAAGCAAGGCCATTTTATCTTTTAGCAGTGGGCAGAGGCCACTCCACGCTAGCATCGCATGATGAATGCCAAGCAGTCTCGGGGACTTTTTGATAACAGATGCTAGCATTGATCTCAGTAGCTGTCAATCATACAAATACCCAAGGCTGTAGGTTATTGTTCATCAGGGAGAGGAGCTACAGCAGAACCTGGTCGAACCTCACAATCAACACCTGCTGAAAAAGTGCCTTTTAAAACCTCAAGGCCAACAAGACGTTCACTTCAAATCCATTAGCACAAAGAGCATTCAATAATATCCAAGCCCATTACTCAGTAAACCAGCCCTCTGATAAACTGCACGGTTAATGTAGCAAACCAGCAAACAGAAATCAATTCTCAAGCTAAACTAGCATGCACTTAAAGCACTAGCTTAACTAGCATGCACTCAACTGCCAAACAAAAATCCTAACAAGCACATACAGTACATGCACGAGTTACATTTTGCATCTCATCAGGGAGATGTGGTGGGCTAAAAGAAGTAGAAAAGCAAAGTTAGCCTGCTACCACTTTGCTAGTGAGGTGACCTTAATCGCATTTTTCACACCACAGCATAGTGGAAACTGCCTCTGTCAACTGCATTAGCAGGATAAAAGCAAGAGCACTCTTAAGCCTGTTCCTTGATGTGTGCAAAATATCTGTGGCAGGCTGATTTTGACTGATCTGCATACCGGCTCCAAACACACAGGTATTGAATTCCTAGAATATTTTACTTCTTTCACATTTAGTCATGTGTCATTTACTGAACACATTAAAACATGAAGAAGTGCTGGAGTATGACAGTAAAGCCTGTTGGTTAATGGTACTGGGTGATTGTTAGTGTTAATAGTATTGGAGAAAAAATGTTGGGATTGGATATGATTTATTTGATATTTGATTCGATGGTGAGTGGTGGTGTTGAAGTCATTGTCTAATCTTAAATGGTGTCAAAGTTGGTCACTGATGGTGAATAATGATGTTAATTTTGGAGAGAGATGGTGAATGCTGGTGTTGGTGTCTGAAGGTAAATAATGGTGTTGATTTTGGAGAGAGATCGTGAATGCTGATGTTAAAGCCAGTGTCTAATGGTGAATAGTGGTGATAAAGTCATTGTCTAATGGTGGTGTTGATGGTGTCTAATGGTGAGTGCTGGTGTTGAAGCCAGTGTCTGATGGTGAATAGTGGTGATAAATGTCTAATGGTGGTGTTGATAAAGGTTCCTGAGGGTGAATGGTGGTGTTGGAGTTTAATGGTGAATGTTTGTGTTGAAGTTACTGTCTGACTAAAACATCAACAACACCATTTAACCTTAGACACCAACTTTAACACCACAGTTCATCATCAGAGACCAACTTTATCAATACCATTCAGCATCAGACAATGACTTCAACACCAACATTAACAATCAGTGACTAACTTCAGCACTACCATTCACCAAAAGACGAAAACATCAACACCACTATTCACCCTTAGACAATGACTTTGACACCATCATTCAACATCAGAAACCAACTTCATCAACACTGCTCACTTTTACACCAACTTCAACACCACCATTCTTTGGCAGACACCGGTTCAGTTCATTCAGTCTCTGATGGTCAATAAAAGTGGTGTCTGATGGTAAATGATGGTGCTGCTGTTAGTGTCTGATGGTGAATAGTGTTGTTGATGTTGGTGTCTTACGATGAATGATTGGGTTAAGGTTGGTGTCGGACAGTGAGTGGTGGTGTTGAATTAAGAGTATATTGCACATGGCAAAGACATAAGAACATGTTGAAGGTCCATCGGTGCATATTTCTGATGATTCCAACACATTTATGCTTTCATCTGAGATTATCAGTATTAGTGTGATTTCTTAAGAGCAAGTGGTTGAAGGTTTGCGTTTGAGTCATAGGAATTATATCATTGTAACCAGCACATGAACTGATTCGATTTTATAGTTGATCCAAGCAGTGTCAAGGTCACAGCAAGGTCAAACCTCTGTAAGCACTAGACCTGTGGGTGGTAAAGACGTGCCTATTCTACTTGTTATTCTAGAACATTTTTCCCTCTGGCACATACGCTTATCCATGTGGTGTTTGAATGCAAGATAAAAGCGAGAGCAGTCTTTAAGCAGTCTTTTGATGTGTGCAAAATATCTGTGGCAGGTTTTCTTGCACAGAGTCCAGATGAGGCAGCGGTGAGTCATCCAACACGCTAGTCACGGCGCTTCACTGAGCAGCGTGTTGCTAACGCTAAGTAAAACTCAGCTAGTGTGAAATCATAGGGGAGAGACGGAAATAGCGTCTGCGCTCATACAGATTATGTCTGATTTGTGTGTTAGAAGCTATGCTGACTTTACTTACAAGAATCCATGTTATTTTCCATAAAGCAGGCGTTTGATGTTTGGATTGTTTTTCAAATCCCTTTTCTGCTCTCGTTAATATGCAGTGCTTGGAGATTAAATGTTGTTTTTTTCTGCCCCAATCCGACTCCCACAGAGACTCTTTTCTCCCCCCAGTCTTTTTCACTGCTTTCTGGTGGAATGAGGAATGAGGCGAGTGTCTGAGCTCCTCTATTCATCCTCTCTGGAAAGAATCAATAGAAATGATGGGGATGATAGTGAAGTCCTGAGTCAAAACACCACACTGAAAGCCTAAATGTCACAGTGAGCAAAAGAAGAATTACTTAATGGCACTTAAAATTCGACTCTTCTCCACTGGAAAAGTAGAGCCTATACTTTCAGCTGATTACAGCTTTGATAAAGTTGAAAGTGGCAGCCATGTTGTTCTCAACTGAAGGAGGATATCGCAACAGTGGTGGGATTTGAGAATGATACATCATACATTTTACCCTTTAATGATTACATTTGTCAACATGTGTTGCCAAAACATTCAATCCATAAGACTTTCTCAGGAGGAAATAAAATCAGATTGGGCTTATATCAAGTATCGAATTAGTAATGAATTGAAATGGACTGAATGACTTTTGTCTTTGAAATTGCTTTGTATCACTTTCTATGTGTCGTATATTGTATCATATTGGATACTACATACTGAAGTTCGTATTGTATCGTATATAATGCATCGGGGTGCATATCAAACTTTATTCTACATATCAAGGTGTGCATCTTACTGCAGACTATGTCTTTATTATTTTGTAAATCAATTTTATAGGTGTCTATTGTAGTTGTTGCCTGATGGTAAATGAGGGTGTTAAGGTTGGTGTCTGGTGGTGAACATGTATGCACACATAGATAGGTGTATATTTTATTGTATACTGCGTACTGATGTTTATATCATTTTACATACTATGTATCGAGGTATCGTTTCACATCCTATGTATTGTAAGGTCAGTTATATATTATGCATTGAGATGTATCTTGTATTGTATACTATATAGGAAGGCATGTATCAGATCATATACTACTTATCAAGGTGTGTAACGTATTGTGTTCTATATATCGAGGTGTGTACATTATTGTACAGTGTCATATACTACATATCAAAATGTGCATCATATCTCTATAAGTAATAATTGACACGATGCACATCTTCATATGTAGTACACGATATTACGTACTGAGGCATGTATCATATCATATGGTATGTATTGTATACTATGCATTGAAGTTTGTATCATATACTATATATTGAGGTGTGCATGGTATCGTAGTATACATTACGTTTTAAGGTATGTACCATATCGTATACTACATACTGAGGTGTGTATCATGTGTGTAACTTGTGACCTATAGGACACTAAATATTAATATCATATCATGCACTGTGTATAGAACGTGTGCCGTGCCATATGCCGTGTATAGAGGTGTGTGTCATATCATAATCAGTGTATAGGGGTGAGTCTTATATCACACGCTGTGTATCAAGGTATGTATCAGATTATGTACTGTGCATTAAGATGTGTGTAACACAATTTGGAAAGAAAATTCACACCCCTTGGTCTATGTTTTAACATGTTAAGTGAAGTATCCAACACGAAGTGAGAGATGAACCCGGCAGTGCTAATGCGCCTCGAACATACACAATTTCCAGTGGAGGAAGGTGAGAACCAGGGCCGAGCGCACCGAGGTAATTACAGGCTCAGCTGGTGAGCATGGAGCTCAGCCCAGCTTGACCCAAAATGTTCAGTAACCCAGCATCCATTATTCATTTAAAAACACAGCTTCTCTCAGCTCTATGGCAATCTGTCAACATGTCGCAGTCTATTTCCCATTAGCTTCCTGCCACGAAGTTATTGATTTTTCAGACCTCTCTAAAATGGCATCTTTTATCTGCACTTCATTTCCAATAACAAAACATCTATCTTTTTTAAAAGTTAAAATAACTCACTATTTGCAAGTTGAGGTCAAAAACTCATATTCCATATCACAAACTTCATGTACAAAATTTTGTCTTTCGGCAATACAATATACAGTAGTTTCTGTACATATGATGTATATGAAGCAATGGAAGTAAATGCAGACTAAGTACTAATGACCACTGAAAGCTGGGTGGAAATAGTCACCATGGCAGTGGGAGCATTTCACATGGTTTCAGATCAGTAATTGGCAGGTAGGTGTTTCATGTTTTTTTTTTTTTTTCTTCAAAGGCAGTGTTTTAAGCATTGCAAGCCTCATATTTATAGCAGAAAGCAGAAAGTTTAAAGTCTCCTTGATTTTCAGTCAAGTCTTCCTGGAAAGCTTTATTTCATTGTTAAGCATTTTAAAATATTTTTTATGGAGCACCTTGACTTTGCATGCCTCTGTTGCCAAATTCCAGATTTAAAGTTCAAAGAACTCTATTAATCTCAAAGAGAAATGACTTAAATTGTCTGATTTCTTGGTCAAGTGGCTTTCCAGTCTTGCAATAGGATCAACACATTGTAATACAATTTATGTAAGATTATTTAAATATGGAAAGTTCTCTTTAATGTACATTTTACAGCATATGTTATGTTTTTATACATTGTAAAAACAACTAAAACATTTACATGATGGCAGTGTAATTTCTCATTAACTACGAAAAAATACAGCATTCATGATGTTTTGTTGGATGGCCACCAGTTTGTACTGCAAATTTAAGGACCTGAGGACTGAGGTTGTCGTGTGATATTTCTCCTCTTTTACCCCAATTAAATTGTGCTTATTAGAGCTTTGCTTCAGTTTCTTGTAGCTAAGCCACGAACTGAAGAATGGTTTGAATTAAAAATGGCCACTAGTAAAACCCAAGCATCACATATATCAGATTCTTTTGTGTGGCAATTGATGTATTGCAAAACCGACTTCAGTTTATTTTAATTACTTTGAATTTGTATAGATTTGCATTTGAGGTACTAATATGTTGCAGTTCCTCTACAATCCTACAATTACCTGGTGGTAAACATTCACACACTGGCAGGCAGCACAGCATCCTCTGTGGTAAAAGTGAATTATCTATCTATCTATCTATCTATCTATCTATCTATCTATCTATCTATCTATCTATCTATCGATCATATACATTTGTGATATAGAATGATGATACAATCTAGTGATCATAAAAATATTGTATTGCATGGTCTGTGGTGATTCCTATCACTATACAGTAGTTGTAGGAGTAACAATGATTTCTCAGCAAGAACAATAATTATGTTGCATTATATACTCAGCAAAAAAAGAAATGTCCCTTTTTCAGAACTGTGTATTTCAACAATAATGTTGTAAAAATCCAAATAACTTTACAGATCTTCATTGTAAAGGG
>JAOVVB010000015.1:17087795-17111555 GCA_028570985.1 Heterobranchus longifilis
TGGTTCTCGGATCTAGTATCCCTCTTCAACGGCTCACCATGGGTGATTCCAATGAGGTGGGATCTTCTGTCTCAGGCACAGGGGACGATATTTCATCCCCGGCCCGAGCTTGGAACCTTCACGTTCAGTCCCTGAACGGGACCAACTAAGTCAAGCTGGTCTCCCAGCCAGTGTAATTAAGACTATTCTAAGTGCTAGGGCTCCCTCCCCTAGAAGAGCTTATGTCCTCAAATGGAATGTATTTAAAGCTTGATGCATGACGAAGCAGGTAGACCCAGTCCACTGCCAAATTGTTTCAGTGCTGGAGTTTCTGCAGGAAAAGTTGTCCTTGGGCTTGTGGGCAAAATGAGCAAGTCTTGGTTTATGAGTACCGAGTATCATGTATCACGTATGCGCTTCATGTTTTGACATCAAGTGTCACGTGATTACAACTGACCCAATGGTTTTTCTCTCTCTTGCGCTGCAGAATTGTGGGTAATCGTCTCCCCTGCTCGGTCTTAGTACGCGTCTCTCACTGGTATAATTAACATTTGTGCACGCTTGTACTGTTTACTATAACACTGTGACCACATGTGTGAGTGTAAAACATCCTTTATTTTGTGTTTGTATGTGGGTATGTGTACATCGCGTGTGTACTGTTTATTATAACACACGTGTGCGCGCGTATAGAGAAAAAGAAAGTCTCATTAGAGAGGTTAAAGATTCATTTTCTCTCTCTGTCTCAGCCTGCACTGATTCTGTTATGTGTGTGCACGCGCGTCATTGGACACTATGCCCCTTCACACACACACCTCCTCCTTTCGCCCTTACACATACCCCTCCTCCTCTCACCTTTACACACACACACACACACACACACACACACTAACGGAGACACTGCTCTATTGCGATACTTTTCAAAAGTAAAGTGCAGGTTAATTAGTTTTATTTTTACTTTACAGCAGTGAGTCTGTTAGTTTGAGCTCACTCGAGTGTCAGACAGTTTTTTCAAAGTTAAAGTGCAGGTTAATTTGTTTAATTTTTACTTTATATTTTGTATTAATTATTTTTATGTATTTATTTTTTTGGGTTGTGGAATGAATAATCTGAGTTTCCATTATTTCTTATGGGGATATTTGCTTTGGTTTACGAGTTTTGGTTTTGATATATGGAACGAATTATGCTCACAATCCAAGGGTCCACTGTATGTGCTAATAATCATGGTAATTAGTTTAGGTTCCTACCTTAATGCTCAGCTTGTGATCTTAAGGTTGAGCTCTGGCAACCATGGGCATCATAAATTTAAATATGATTTGTCATCATGGAGAATAATTTGGTACCAGCTGCAAGGATGGGAGGTAAACAGGCACATTGTGCAATACACTAGAACTGTATCCATAAGCCAGTGTCTGGCTGGGTGATATGGAAGCACAGATCAGTAAAGACCGATCGTACCTTTGTGGCCCAGGAACTACCTATTTTTCATTCTGTGGGCTGAATGTGACCAAATCTCACTTCATCACGCCATATACTTAAACCCATTTCACTGTGTACTCCGATACCAACCTCGCTTGTTCCCATGGAGCACTAACTCCGCAGATTCTTCAGCCACTGATTATGTGGATGAAAGAAAAGTACTCCTAGAATGAGCACTCTGGGTGGGTTTGTGTGGCAGTTCTGATAGGAAAAGTTCCAAGTTGAAAAGAAATTCCACTTTTCAGAACACATTGCACTCCACACTCACACCTGAGTTTGAAATCTCATCCACACCATGTTTGTAATTACTTTTACAACCTATATAATGAACTCTGGACTCATGGTCAGTCTTCTGGTATAGTCCTTCTGACTGATGTTTGCAAATTACCTGACAATTTGCCTGTTTCTTCTGTACAGCTCCATGATTTAAATAGTACATTGAACTTCTCTGGCTTTTTATTTCTGTTAAAAAAAATGTTTATCTGCATTTGCATGAGTCTCAATCTGAGTCCCTGCTTCTTGAGAACCTGTTTCCTATTTTCATAATGGGTGTCCGGCCTTCCGGAGCAATTCATAGCAATGTAGAAACACAATGTTTTAATTTACACTGCTGCAACATCTTGTACTGCATTTACTCTGATCATAATGCTTTTTTGTAATGTTTGTCATGTAAAGAATTACATTTCCTCGACACAGCACACTGTGAGATTAATTCTAATATTAATAAATATTGTGTTACTCCACTTTTCAGTGTGTATAGATTAAATCTGTGTATAGTAAAACATGCAGGATGTACAGACTATAGCATATTAAAAGTATGAGTAATGTTTATGAGTAGGAACCATTAAGCAGCCACCCATGTTACTTGTCTGAAACCTTTCCTCTTTGACTGACAAGCTGAAGTTAAATGCGTATCAGGATGGAACCGAGTCTCTGCTCTGTGCATCCTTTGGGAATAAGATTGAAAAATCTCAGTGGCTTAAAATGACAGTGAGAGCACATGGGCCTAATTAGTCAGCAGGAGCAGATAGCATCCATTGTGACTGAAAGCCCACACAATAGCAACAACATACACAAAAAAATCCCATCACACAAAGCACGGCATGGCCATGAGCCCTGAACAGTCTGGGGTTTAAATGTCTATGGAGGTTATCAGGAAGCTTAGAAAGCTGTTTTTATATGTGTTCCCCTAAGCTCCAGTGTGTCTTGTCTGTTCCATGACCTTGGAATGACCTGCTCGTTTCCTGTGGGATTTCATGGCTATAGAGCTGGACTGTTCCGATAAGGTCTCTCACCACCTCAAGCTCCGTCAGTGAATAGTAAATCAAAGTGCCTGGTGTGTCTGCTGTGAACTTATGTTAAAATTCTCTTTGTTCTGTTGAACGGTGGATGATTTTCCAATGTTTAAATCTCTGTTTGTGAAAACAATATGTTAAATCACTTTAATTAATGCGAAAATGATGATTGTGCATTAGCAATCTACTTAAATTTACTATCATCTATTTTTTTGGTCAAATTTCATTTAGAGTTACCAGCCTCAGAAATCACGAATTAACAAACAGCACCTCAGATTAGAGCTGTAATAAAGGCATAAGAGCATAAGTAGCAGATAGATCTCAGTATAAACTGTTGCATCAGCATTGTTTTACAGTGTAGAAAGAAATAAAAATCAGGAACTGCCACAGAGTTAGAAGAGGTATCCAAACTTCTGACAAATTAATGATTTGAAATTGTTCTGAGAAGCCAGGAGGAGAAGCACAGGAGAAGAGATATGAACTTACCTAGCTACTAAAGAAACACAGCATGTCATTCAGAATAAGACTGAACATGTAGAAATACCGTAAGTCATAGCACTAGAGTTAATTAGCTTCTGTGTCTTTCCAGTAATTAACCCCAGTTTAGTGTAATAACTAATCCTGCTAATAGCCACAGCTACAGTACAGTATGATTATCTGTTATTTGTTATTATCTGATATGTTCTTGAGTGTTGTGCTTCCCTGATGTTTAGATCTTGGCTGTGATGTCGCCAAATCCAGGTTATCAATTTACCAAATAGTCAGTCTGATTTATTTTTTTACTCAAACCTCATCCAAATTGCATTCCTGAACAAATCCCTCTTGAATAGAAATCGCTTCTTCAGATCAGGATAGAAATATTTCATAATCTAGGCTTCTCATTTTCTTTTATCAACGGGGGCTATGAAAAGTGTGGTGTTATTATTGTCCTTTATAAACATCTATTGAGACCTGAAATGAAAATCCCAGTGGAGAGGCAAACACTCTTGGCATTTTAGAAAAAAGTCTATTCACCCCTGACCCAAACTGCAAACACTCTATATGTCTTTGGATGAGCAAAAGCAATCACAATGAGATGGGACTTTTACACGTTCTTTACACTGTAGGTTTGAATACACTGTGTCCTCTTATACACTCTTGCGTAGGAGTTGTAATTAGAGATGAATAGTTTTGGTAGTAGTTTGCAATGGAATAGTGGCTTTGGGGTTTGCGTCAACTTTCAACTCCAGGGTAGGGGGTTTAAATCTCACCTCTGGTCTTTGTTAGAGTTTGTCTGTTTTCTCCATGCTTGATGGGTTTCCTCCAGGTACTCTGGTTTTCTCCCACAGTTCAAAGACCTGCAGTGTAGGCTGATGTTTGTTTCCAAATTGCCTTTAGTGTATGATTGGGTGTGTGAGTGTGTGTGGAACCCCGTCCAGGGTGTACTCCGCCTTGTTCTCTAAGTTCCAGGGACCGCATGACCTTACATAGTAGAACTGTTCTAGACAACGCACGGATGGATATTTTTGTTCATTTTGACCATTTTTATGAGAGTATTGCTCCATATGCATTCTGTAACTTTAGCATCTCATTTGTATATCATTCGAGAACCAGTTCTCAACACTGGCATTTACATGACTCTGCTAGAGCAGGTTTCACCGAGGTTGCTAAGGAACAAACTAGGCTCCTCGTGTTATTTCTGATTTTCACGTCCCAGTTTTTCGCACCTTCAGAAGAAAGTGCTGAAAAGGAGAGATGAAAGAATGTGAGCTTCGTTTTCAAAGGCTTCACCCTGCTCTTATATTCCTGAGTTCTCATCCATTCCCACACCATTCCTGAAGATTTATCATAAAATATGCTTACTTCAGCATCTCGATATAAACATCCCCAATAGAAACGATTCCGTGAACTAAGAATGCTGTGAAAGTAATTGGAGAGGAAAGACTGTGCTACCCATAATGCACGTCAACTGTCACTTCCTTGTGCTCAGACTGCATCCGAGAACTGGAACGTAAAATATGACGAAAATGGACTTGGAAGTTTCAATCCAGCATTCAGTCATCATGATGGCTTATGGGATTATGGCTGCAAAAACCTGACTCTGCATCCGTTCCTATCTCTCGCTCTCTCTCTCTCTCTGTCTTTCTTTCTCTCCCTGGAAGTCAGTTTTTTTTCCCCCGAGTGAGAACACAGCACATTATAAAATGTCAAATTCTGCTCAATGTTAGCATTTTAGCTGAGGGCGCATTAGCATTTCCAGGTCACTGCTGTGTCTATTCACGTATTTCTTTTCCTTCGCGCACAAGTGAACACCACCGTGACTTTAACTTAAAGCATTTGCAGTGCAGTTTCAGTGTTACCATGGTTACCACAAGGTTAAAAATGTAACGCATAGCTAGCATCTTCGCCGTGTTACCCAGTGTTCAGTAAGCGGCACCCTAAATAAGGGTACTAGCATGCTAATTACTGAATAACATACATGACTGACTAAATAACCAACTAGTTAATTATCTCTGGAGAACAGTCTGAGTGGCACAGGTGTGACATTTCAATTTGTAAAGGAGTGACTGATTGTTTTGCTTACTTTGCAGGTTTACTGAAAACTTTACTGTTAGAGAATTATAGATTTCCTCACAAAGAAAAATGAAAGAGCTTAAATTTCCCTAAAATATGGTGGAAGAGAGAAAGAAACTGCCAAAGACAAATAAGGGCCGCCCCCATTTTGCGGCCTTCATTTTTCATTCTTATGTATTGTGTGTGTGTGTGTGTGTGTGTGTGTGTGTGTGTGTGTGTGTGTTAGAGACAGAGAGAGAGAGAGAGACAAACTCACATAGACAATAGGAGAACATGAGTCAGCTTAACCTCAATAAATTGCGCAATAACAAATACTCCACATACATAACATAATACTCCAATACACTGTGTGTGTGTGTGTGTGTGTGTGTGTTTCAGCATCTGATGTGTACCATGTCTAAGTGCAGAGACCTATGCATTTTTACTTTCCAATGTAAGAAAATGTAGTGAACTCTCACAGTCCTGCAGAACATCTGAGCTTTAGTGTGTTGCAGTGTGTGTGTTGCAGTGTATCCATGTGTGTTACAGTGTGGTAATATGTGTTACAGTGTGTTAATGTGTGTTACAATGTGTTAATGTGTGTTACGGAGTGTTAATGTGTGTTAATGTGTGTTACAATGTGTTAATGTGTGTTACGGAGTGTTAATGTGTGTTACAGTGTGCTATATGAGTGTGCGAGACAGTTTTTTGTTTTGTGTAACATGGCATTAGTGTGTGTTACAGTGGGATATAAAGTGTGTAGCCAGTAAGATTATCATCCGATTAACCGTTACTAAGCATTACCTGCTATTACCACTGCCCAAGCTGTTACCATGGAGACCTCTAACCCAGCTGGAATTCCATATCTCTGCACACATATACACTCATTAGAATGTTATCGCTCTCTCTCTCTCTCACTCTCACTCTCTCTTTGTCCACCACACACACACACACACACACAGACACACACACACACACACTCACACACACATACACACACACACACCATTTGACAGCAGAAAGCTCTGGCGGCTGGTGGCCCACTTACAATACAACTGGCTTCCAGTTTTAATCACAGCCCTGTTTTGTGTGTGAACCCCCTTTACGCGCACACACATTTACCCCAAACTCCAAATCACTCTTTGGGTGAAAAGAAAACTCAGGCATGGTTAATTTTACTGTTTTATATAACAGTCCACTGAAAGAGAGAGAAAGAGAGAGAGAGAGAACTAGGAGACTAATAGAGAACCTTCTGTCCTGATGTCTTTGCTGCCCTGAGTGCTCTCTAATCTCCACTGTCCTCTACTCCCCCCATCCTCTAGTCTCCTCTGTCCCTCAGTCAACACTGGTCTCTAATGCCTGCCAGGCTACACTGTCTACACTGTCTTAACTTCATTGTCCTTTTATCTCTACTGTTTCCATTTTTTCTTGCTTGCAAGGTTCCTTATTCCCGACAGTTCATAAATTTATACTGTCCCCAATGTTGTTCAGTTGCTTCTGTCCCCTAGTCTTTACTTTTCTTTAGTCCTGATTGTGCTCTTTTCATGATTTTCCAGTATAAGCTAGTTTCTATTGTCCTCACCTTCCAATAGCTCCTACTACTGACCTACTGACCTGTAGCCCCCGCTGCCCACTAACCTTCCAGGTAATCTCCACATAATCTTTGGGCGGTTCTCCGAATGAACCATTGTTTCCATAATTCCCTTTTGTTTTGTATAAGTGTTTCCCAAGGTTCAATATGTTTCATAATGTTCATATTTTGGTCTCTTTCCACTGTCCCCCAGTTTCAAGTATCTTTAAATACCTTTATTAATCTTTAATACTATAGCAAATCAGTTCAACCCACTATTAAGCATAACTGAATGTGGTTTTGGATGGAGTTCCTGACTGTCGGTGATTAGTCCGGGGTTTTTTATACTCATAGCCCATTTTGCCTGGGCTGTTCACGTTTATTTAACAGAACAGAAATGAATAGAAGTAATCACTGTAAATTCTGGTGACTGATTCAGGATGGAAGTTTTTACATGTTTGAATGACAAGCTGCACTTTAACAAGATTGAGCAATCACCCCTTTAGAACCCTGACATTTAAAATCTCTATTTTATCCTTTGATTTTCACTCGTCTTTCATTTCTGTGTCTTTCCCTCCCTTGCTGTGAATATGTTCTTTCTTTCTCTCTTTGAAGTTTTGCATCCTGCTCGAGCTACCAGCGTAGGCTGATGCGTGAGAAGATGATTTGGCTTCATTCCAACCCCAAGACTCCATGTTTTGTTTGTGTCCTAATTAGATGGTTGGCCATTTTAGAAAAATCCCAAATACTACATACACACAGAATCTTCATGAAGTCTTTAATAGTGTTTATACAGAATTATTCTTGGTTTTTACCCATAATGCGTGTAAATCTATGAGTGTAAATCAGGTTTATAATAATGATAAAGACATAGTTTAATTTAACACCAACTCATTGGGTGAACTACGGGCAAGATCTATTTGGAGTTTCTCGGTTCTCTGTCAAGATTCCACCGAGTGCTTTGATATAAGTAAAACACTAAACTTATATGCTAATTGGCAATTAGTAAAGTTATGTCTTTTTTCTTTTTGCTTTACACTTGGTGATGCAGTGCCTCTAACCATGTGATCTTTTAAGTTTAACCAGCCTAACTTATTAAAGTGAATACTAATACGAAAACTTGCCAGCTTTGTGACACTGCTTTTATTTTACCTCAGTCATAAAGTCTCAACAAAGACTTCAAAGTGGTTGGCGATTTGCAATTCTGAGTGGATGTTTAAGTTTGAGCTTTACACATCGAGCCAATTAAAAGCACAAAACGACTCTCGCCCGCGCAACATCACAGAAACCTTTCGTCTCGAAAGGAGCCTCATTCACCGTCTCCATCTGTTCTCTAGCTCAACTGCTCTTCAATATTTTACACTGCCCTTCTGCATGTTTGAATTTGTGGCACCCAGTAATTGGTCTTGAGCCAGGTTCAGTTCATCTCATCATGCATAAACACATTCTGTTCTTTATTCAGCAGGATTAGTGAGGTTGTCTCCCTTCACCCAGGGCCACCTCTCTAAATTTAATAGCAGGACAACATTCTCGATCATACAGTAATATTCATAATCAAGCACCAATATTTCCCAAACACCAACCCACTCCATTTAACAGCAATTTCAACCAGAAACGTTAAAATATATGTTCAGACCCTTAAACACCAACTTTTACCACCAAACACCAATTTTTACCAAGAGACATAAACATAAAACCTCACCTTTCACAAACATACACTAAAACACTGCAACATACACCAGCTGACACCAAAAGAAGACCATTAAACACCACCTTTTAACAGGTGTCACCAACAAACACAACCAAGTATTAACAAACACTAGAATTCACCATTAAACATCATGTTTTTCCAGCTTTCACTAACAACCACAAACACCCACATTCATCATTAAATACTAACAAACACCAACATTGTAACATACACCAACATTTGCCGTAACATGCTAACAAACTCCACCATTCACCATCAAATAGTAACATAAACATTAACTATCAAATACTAACAAACACCAACATTAATCAGTAAGTATTAACAAACCAACATTCACCATTAAAAACTGACAAACACCAACCTTCTCAAACAATTTAACACACAGCAACATTTGCCATCAAATACCAACACCTACATTCACCATCAAATACTAACAAACTCCACCATTTATCATTATGCACAACATTTACCAGTTTTCACCAATAAACACCAAAAACCAAGAATTTACCAACAACATTTTTTAACAGACACCGACATTCACCATTGAACACTAACATCAACATTCTCCATCAAATACTAACAAACACCAATTTGACATACAGCAACATTTCTCAACAAGTACCAACACCTAAATTCACCATCAATTACCAACAAATGCCAACATTCATCATTATCCACCACATTTGACCAGTTTTCACTAACAAACACAAGCAATCACCATTGAATAATATCAAACAGCATTCACCACTGAACACAACCTTTTTTTATCAACATGGACCTACATTCACTAACAACTTTTTTTTTTTTTTTTAACAGACACCAACATTCACCAACAAACACCATTTTGAACCAACATTCACTAGACAACACATCACACATTGTCTTTCTAAACATCAGTGAGAGAAATGCTGACCTGCTTAGGCAGATGAACAATGCGAATGGAGGAGAACGTGTCTAACCCAAACCTCAAAAAAAAAAACTCATTTTTTACGTTTTACGTTTACGGCCTACAGGACTAAAGATCCTGGTGTGTTTAGGCTTTCATTTGGTTTGTTGTTTTTGCCTCATAGCTGTAATGCAAAAGCTGATGAACATTAGACCCTGATCACGTCTTGGCTGATGGATTGTGTTTGAGGTCGAGGGAGATGGAGAGAATGAGACAGAAAGGCGCAGAGGGGGACAGTCTGGGTTCCCCTGTGACTCACAGACTGAGAATGTTCTCCTCCAGAGGTGGTGTGTCCTGTGTGTAAACAGGATTACCGAGATGAAGACGAGAGCAGTATGTTTACTCTTCCTCCTTCTCGCAGGCTCAAGAAGATGATGAAGAAATGATCTTTCAGACATCTTTCAGCACTGAGGGAAAAGCACAAATGGCCAGAGACCAGAAAGCCAGAGAGAGAGAGAGCAAAACATAATGGCATCAACTAAAAAGACAATAACTTGAGTGAGAAGAATGATATGAAGAATGACACACCTATCTCCTCTTTTTTTAAAACATCTGTCTCAGTGACATTCAACTGCCTCACTCAAAGACACGCCCATCTGCCTCACTCAAAGTCATGCCCATCTACCTCGTTCAAGGACACACTCATCTGCCTCATTCAAAGACATCCATCTACCTCACTTAAAGACACACCCATCTGCCTCATTCAAGGACACACTCATCTGCCTCATTTAAAGACATCCATCTACCTCACTTAAAGACACACCCATCTGCCTCATTCAAGGACACACCCATCTGCCTCATTCAAGGACACACCCATCTGCCTCATTCAAGGACACACCCATCTGTCTCATTCAAGGACACACCCATCTGCCTCATTCAAAGACACACCCATCTGCCTCATTCAAGGACACACCCATCTGCCTCATTCAAGGACACGCCCATCTGTCTCACTCAAAGATACACCCATCTGTATCAAAGACACACCCATCTGTTTCACTCAAAGACACGCCCATCTGTCTCACTTAAAGTCACACCCACCTGTCTCACTCAAGGACAGACAGACTCTTTTTCTCACAAATATTTTACTCTTTTCCTACATTTGCAAAAAATTGCCTTTTTTTGTTAAGGCTTATAAACGTTGTCAGACCGTGGGATTGTGATTTTATATGATATGTGTGTTAATGATTTGTGGCTGAAACAGAAAAAGGGATTTTGAGATGGATTGACTCAAAACAATAAACGACAGCTTGCTCTTCTCATTCGTCTTTCATTCATTTCTCAGAATTCTCAGCAGACTTTCCTCTGTAAAAAAACACAAACACACACACTTAATTCAGAAGCTTATCAGTGTGTGTTCCTGAAACTCGCTGGAGCCTTTGCTTGGCGTTGGAGGACACGCGGACGGTCCATTTGTCTCTAAGATTAATTGAAGATGCACAATGAGAGAAATTCAATGAACAAAAAGAATGTGTGATGCAGACAATCTGTCTCTCTTTCTTTCCGGCTGTCTGTCTGACACCTTAGCCGTGCGCCGAGGATAAACGAGAGCGACGACTCTGCGCTATCAGCATGACGCCCACAGGAGATGTGTGCTCTTCAGAGATCAATATTTCATACCAGGATTTCTCCCACAGATAAAAAATGGATCTGTTGAAGAGTCTCGCTTTTAAATATCAGATTCGGGAATAATAGGGATCTGCTAAGTATACACTGACCGTGAGATCTTCACCCTGAGCTTGACTTATAGATCAAACGGCTTTGTTTCATCCTCACTGAGAGTCATCTCTGAGCAAAGAAATCAGTAAAATGCACATTTCACATGCTGGCCTTGAAGGTTGTGCATCAAATGGACCTGAGTCTCTTTACAGACATTCTTCTGTGAATCATGACTGATACTGATAAAAGGATGATCATTAATAATGAGTAGGTTGTGAATTTAAATCCCAGGAAGGATGCTGAGTTCATGGGTGAGCTCCTCATAGACCTTTGTACATTTTATTGTTTTAATGTTGTGGAATGGCTGAGCATTATACAAACAGGTGCATGATTCCAAGAACAAAATGATTCCTCAAGGGTTCTTTAGATATATTAGGGATGTAGCTTCCTGATGTAGCTCTCCAGTGTTGAATTAACTACTGTATAACATATACTGTACTGCAGGAGGAAGGTGCCCTAATCCTATCTATGTGCGCTTGTGACTGGCTAGTGTTGCTTTGATTGATGTGAGTGTGCAGGTACGCCACCCCACCCATGTGCTCCTGAGATTCAACTCTTGCTCTCTGGATGATTGGAAAACTGTCTGATTCCGGTCTCTGTCCAATTGATCTTCACTTTTTTTTTTTAAGATGTTTGTCTTTTCTCTTATAAACAGGGACTTTCTCTTAACTTTAACAAATTAACTGATGAAGCCGTACATAACCAGAGATATCATTACCTTATATGAGTGCCGTTCAAGTGAAACAGGGACTACTGATGAAATTTCTTGTGGATGAGGAGTGACGATCCGAGGCTCGAGGAGCCCACTGCAGTCGTTCCCGAGAACGCCTGATATTTGAAAATCAACAGATAATTTGTCATCAAGTTTCAGAAGGAAGAAACACCTCTGTCTGTGGGAACTGTACACACAATCATTCACCAATACCACTTGCACGTTACAGGAAATTATGGCTGGGAGTTATTGCCACATCCCCCATACAGTCCCCACCTCGCTCCAAGCCATTTCCACATGTTTGGGCCATTAAAGGAGTTCCTGAGAGGCCTGCATTTCAGATGTGAATGAAAACTTTCTACCTTGTTCACCTTCTCTCTGTTAGTCCTTCATGAGATTATAGTGTTGTATTGATTTATCATTATAAGATTATTAGCGGTATTTAGTGTAAGACTTGTTATGTATGTTAGTTTCCATTTTTGCATTCTCAATCAAATACATTGCTGAGTTTATCCACTTGTGTCCTACCACACACTCTACTCACTGCACATTACTTTGAGGCTCCTAAAATAATTGCCTATTTACAGCCTAAATAAAACCATCATGACTGTACTTCTGTTCTAATTCTCTATATCCCATGGTGGAGCAACATTTTTATTTAGCAACATTTTAGTCAGCCATCTTGAACATTTTAAACAGTTTATACAATTTCCCTTTAGGATTAATAAAGTACTCTATCCATCCATCCATCCATCTATTTGAGAATGAATTCAATGCACGATATATTGGAGCTAAATACTTCATCACTTTTTTTAGTGTAGAACTTTGGTATTTATGCAGAGAAAATATTTAAATAAAATTCCAAGCAGCAAATTTGTTACATGTATCAGAGGATACACCAGCGACTCGACTGTCTGTTTGGCTAATGGTTAAAAATAAGAAAGTCACAATGTGTTGAAGACAGTAATAATTGCATGGATAGTTTTGTTATAATATCAGTGCCTACATGACTCTGATTTGCAAGTCAGCTATATACAAGCCTTCTTCTCATTCTCAAACACTGAGTCTTGACAAACAGCTGTGTTACACTTGCTATTTCAGAAGAGTCAAATTATTGGGCTTCATCAAGCAAGATTTGAAGTTACTATAAATGGGTTAAGAGTCCTTCAACACATCATCAAAGCCTGAAAGGATAGTGCTGATCATCAGGAAAAAAAAGATCTCATGAATGGAGATCACCGAAACACAAGTTGAATGGTAAAAAAATAAAAAATAAAAATCAAGGCTATGTTTAATAGTGGCATTAAGTAATTTTCACACAGACACACACATGCACACACACTCCCACTCTATGATGAGAACTCACAGGATTGGGACTAAACAGCTGTGTGTCCATAAGAAAACCACTTGTTAGTGAGACTCATCAGCAAAAAGGCGTCAGTTTGTTAGAGAGCATAAAGACTGGACTTTGAAAAAGGTCATGTGACCTGATGAGTCCACTCTGGAGACAGTGTTATGATCTGGGGTTGATCAGTTACTCAGGTCTAGGTTTTATTGGGGCAATAAAACGAAGTCAGCTGACCACCTGAATGTACTGAATGTACCTGAATATATCACATCTATGGAGTTTTTCTTCACATATTCCAGAACTCAGAGTGTAAAAGAGTGGTTCTTTGAGCATGAGGAATCATTTTCACACATGAACTGGACAAAAGAGTGTGACCAGACAGTCTATGTGGTTTTATGTACATGTATGTGTGTCATGTACTGAAATGCAAGTTATGGAGAAAAATGTGTCGTGTATGGAGGAGAGGCAGGATGCAAGTGCAGATCATGGTTTATTAAAATAGAGTTAACAGCAATGAGCAAATCAGAAAACTACACAGAGGCAAGACAAGGAAAAAACACTATCAGCTATAATAAACAAACGAATCAAACATAAGGTTCAGATGAATGTGACACACTGGCTGTGGTGAGGTGCATGATGGAAACTTTCTGGAAAAGTCTGGGCCAAGTTTTCATTAACATTAAAATTGTCCTGAAACCCTTTAAAAGCCCCTGAAAGCCAGGGGACGAATACAGGAGGACCATGATGAAAACAAGATGAAGACACATAAATGCACTGGCACTGGCTTCTGTTATTTATAGCAGACACTAATGAGATTAATGGTATGAATATGAAGAAGATATCCGATGACTTATAGTTGGATCAGGCGTTCAGGTGGAAATAAATAACAATTCACATTAGTTCATATGTTCATGAATATATAGTGTGAATCAAAACAAATCCTGATTAAAATAATTCATATTTCACATGAACACTCTGGCCTGTCCTCTGGTGTTCTCTTGTGTCAGTCCCTTTTCCAACAACGCTTAATCAGACGTTAACGATGCATGTTAGATTTCAGTTTCGGACTAGCTGTGGAGAACTGATGAAACTGAGACTGTTCTTGATCTTGAAGTCCGATTTGTGGCCAATCTTACAGAGGCGCTCTGATAGACATGAGACAAAACAAGGAACAAGACAAATGAAGGAAGTAGGAAATGAAGTGCCATGGCTGGTTATGAAAGGAGAACCTGGTGCTGAATCATGTTCACACCCTCACACACACATGCACACGCAGAGCACCAGCGGAAGCTGATTAGCTGGCAGCAGAGCCGGGAACTGGTGTCGAATGGCCACCAATTTCACACCGTTTGTTTCAGAAGTCTTGGCTGGTAAACAGCTCAGTGCTCCGTTGATAAGAGCCCCTAAAGCTCGGCGTTCTTTGGGATTTGCTTGCATGCCAAAGCAGCTGGACACTCTGGATGCCAGCCAATCACCACCACATCAGGAGCTTTAGAGTAACCAGAGCTGGTGTTAAACACAACACACTCTGAATGTACCGATGTCTGGGGACAAAAGTGATAAGCCTGATGAATAGAATACAACTGGACACATTATACACTGCCAAAAAAGTCCATTACTAAAGAGAGTGTTTTTTTTTCACTGAGTAATAAATCGTGGGTCTGCTTCCCTAATTACCACCCAAAACCCACTACACATCTGTTTATTAAGAACAAAATGACTCAGCCTCAAAATACCTGCTGGAACCAAAAACACTCAAAAGCTTCAAGTTTTAAATTATATGATGTTTGTCATATGTGCACTATATATATATATATATACCTAATTCAGCACCACTGGGATCAATCTAACCACCCTTACCAATGTAATAGATCTACCCCCCCCCACACACAAATACGACTGATATCAGACCACAAGTCTCACCCCTCATGACTGTCTAACCAATAGGAATGCAGTGTGAGCCATCAGGACTAACCAAACACTACTGTACCCAATCAGACCAACATTCCCGCTCCAAAAACCATAAATAGTTGGACTCCAGTATGACTTTCCTTCATACATGAGACAATCAAACCTCTGCTCCAATCAGAGCACAGTTCCTGATTCCAATCATACCCCAAATTTCTGTGGATTGTCTGTGAACATTCAGACTTCACTTCTCTAGCTCTTAACAATTTTTAGAACTGGGACAGAGATCTAGCCATACTCGTCACTGTCGTGTTGTGGTCGCTGGTCCTCTGTGGCTCTGTACTAGATATACTGATATTACTCAGAGCGATGTTCATCTCAGACGTGTGCACAAGTGCGGCATAACACCACCATTATAACATGACGTGCTTGGGTGTTATCGTCCCTCACGCCCTCAGTCTCAGTGTTATCAGTTGCGACATTGTGCTTCACCTTCATTTAGAAAATGCCAAGCTTTTCATATGCCGCCGCATATGAAAAATCACCACTAAATCGCCGCTCCACGTTTTGTTTAGGCTTTTTTTGCTCCCTTCCATTTCCACACCTGTCATGCAGAAGCAATAGCTTTTAATCTGTGCATCAAAGCGACAAAGGAAAATAAACACTGCCTCCTTCTTTTCTTCTTCTTCTCATCCTTTTCTCTAGTCTGTCGCAGTGTTTATCGATGACCCTGATTCATATTCTCATTTTTCATTTCGAGTTCAGGAAGGGAGCTCTGCAGTTATATGGAAGATTTCCAGCTCCTGATAGGAGCTAGTTCGAAAACTCCAGATCAGAGCATATCGAAACAGCTTTGTGTGCTGAGCTCGATCTAATAAAAGCTTATAACCTTTAATACTCTCATAACTTTGACATTTTGTGCCATATGAAGCCGAAAATGTGTTTATTTGAATTAAAACTGTATGTCCAGCTGGGAAAATAACTTGGGCAACATGTTCATGTACTTCTAGTGTGTTATGTAGCATGACATTTATGCAATTAATTATAAGCACGTATGTTAGTATTAATAACCCTACTGGACTAGGTAATAAGGGTGGGGGTAGCTCAGTGGTGAAGCTGTTGTTTTACTCCTTGGAAGGTCCCAGGTTCAAACCCCAACATCACCAAGTTGCCACTTGAGCAAGGCCCTGAACCCTCAGCAGCTTGGATGTATAATGAGATAAAAAATATAAGTTGCTCTGGATAAGAGCATTTGCCAAATGCCGTAAATGTAAATAACAACTACAATGCATTATTAATCCATATACATTAAATCAAGAAGAGTCCGATTAATCATTATGATAAGACGTAGAGGGAATTTCCATCTCCCGTTCACAGCTGTATGTAGCAAGCCATCATTGATCAGGAATTATAATACAGAGGAAATAGCTTGTACAGGTTTCCATGGAAACCATTCAAGTTGGTTTCCCTACCAAGAATAAGCACAGGACGAGTGGAGAGGTCTGCCATGGACAGGGCCATGTGTATGGCATAAAACACAAAGGGTGTACGTTTATAGGAAAGTAATCAACTATGGAGTGGTGTGATAATGCAGAGTAACTGTTACCAACCTGATGGTGATTATTTTCCTATTACAGCATGTCCCCGCGTGTGTCATTCACACACATCACTCTTAAACAACTTAATTCCTGTTGTCACTTATGTTATAGCAGCTGTAAGCACTCATTCCCTCACCAGCCTGTCTTTATTCTCTCTCCCTTCAATAAAAACACAGCTCATCATGTTAATACGAAAATGCAAAGAAGCATAAAATCCTCTGTCCTGGAGATTAAGATTACTACTTTACCTCTGACACTGGAGACGCCTTTCAGTAATGTTACAGAAAATCAACACATCAGTGATTCCACATGTGTGCACATCTGTTTATTATTAGCGCTGTGCTGTAACACATCCTTGTGAGTGAGTTGTCGCTATGGAAATGATAACTTATCAGAGTGGTGGATTTAATATAAACCTGCGCCGCTGTTGTGGAGAATTCATCAACACCTGATGAACCATCAGAATGCAGGATTTAACAGCGCAGGAGCTGTACGTCAGCACATAATGAGATTTGATTATTAATTAAATAAAGAGAGAAAGAGACAGACAGATGGAGATTACTGAGCTGATGAGAAAATCTACACAAGGAAATGACACAGGGTCTTCTGGGTGTTTTCTTTTGCTGTTTGTGTTTGGACTTGTTGACCGCTTGGGAAATTTTCAATCTGTGCAAAAAGAAAGAAAACAAAAGCTTTTTAGAAACTCAGGACTTGTAAGATCCAAGATCCACTACAAGATCCTTTTTTTTTATTTTTTTATTTGAACCTAATTTAAGTTCCCACTAGCTCTTATCAGTAACCTCATGTGTGTGGCACTGTCCTAAATCCTCAGGAGGACGATAGACATAAGAGGACAGGGACTGTGGCAAACATTGGCAGGAAGAGATCACACAAATCCCCATATACTGTACATTCCATACAAACTTAAATAATTCTTTTAATTGTGTAAAGTTGCTAGTTAAACAATTGTTAAAGGCGCTATACAAACAAAATTGAATTGAATTGGATATACATACTCCATGATGTAGTGGAAAGCCTTCACAGGAGATTGAAAGAGTGGAGTGCATTAGAACAGGAAAGAGGGATGGGATGTGCAAAAGGGACATATAGATGTGATGGTCAGAGGTGTGCAAACTTTTAGTCATGTGAATACAACAGCGGAGACTCAGAAAAAACCTGGACTTTGAGAGATTTTCATTAGACATAGTTTTCTTACTATGACTTACTTAAGATGTTAGCTGGACATATTTCCGGTCCAAAATTATTACATGGACATAAACCTGCTGTGATTGGTTGGCGTGATCAGGGTGTAAGGGACATGCTGTCTGATTGACTGGAAAAAAACCTAACGTACTCTATTCAGTTTTGTAGGGTAATTTCCTTGGATATACTTTGTACTCTTGAACTGAGTACTTGTAGTGAACATTATCTAGTGAAGATGGTGCAATTCGGGACGCGAGCCTGGGGCTGAAGCTAATTTAACCTCTGCTCTCTGTCTTCCAGATCAGAAGCACAACTTGCCATCGATTGGAGCGAGAGGGAATTCCAGCGGCAGGCACAGTTGAGTTAAAGGTTAGTCTCTGTTCTCTGGCTTCAAAGACTCAACACGCACACACACACAGATTCATTAGAAATGCCAAAGGCTGGAGAGTTGCCTCAGCCATTCATTGCCCAACACCTGCACAGCTTTCATCCTCGGTTTGGCCGTCACTCGGTTATCACACACACACACACACACACACACACACACACACACACACACACACACACACACCACAGAGCAAACAACATGCACAACCCTGCAGGAAATCAATACCTATTCCAGTACACTGATATATATTTATATAATTGTGTTCATTCAGTACATCAGGCCAATTCTTTTTCTTTTTCTCTTAACACACACACACACACACACACGTTTTGCACACAACTAAACACGTTCCCATGACGTGTACCCTTTCTCGGGGTGTGAAAGAGAAGAATAAGAAGATTTGCGAGTCCGAGCGTCTCCTCTCTCCTTCATGCGTTGAAGAGTTCGACTAATGAAATATTGATTTCGTCTTCCTGCAAAGATACAAACAGGCCGTGCTGAAATATGACGTGCTGGGGACAGAATAAATCTCAGCTGCAGTGTTCGATGGGAGGATGGACAAATGTGGCAAGGACATTTTGTTAAAATGCTTCTGTTGTATTCATAACACGTTAAAGTCTCTTTTGACTTTATGGAAAGGAGCTGTGAGTCGCTCCGAGACGAGGATTAGCTCTAGTGGTCTGGAGCATTGACAGGAAACACAAACTCAGAGCTAAAATATTTTGAGTGTACAGGAATAAATATATAAGGCTGGTTTAGAAATGAAGGGATAGTGTGGACAATAAAGAATGTTTTTAATAAGGGTTCACTGGAAAAAAAAACTCTGATTTTTTTTTTTTCACCAGTAAGCAAAGGGTGCTGAGCTGGGTTTGATGAATTGGTCCTGAAATGGCTTTTAATTTTGGTGAACCCAAGGCCTTAACTTCCTGTTAGTGATGATGATGATGATGATGATGATGATGATGATGAACTCCAGCCGGGAGGTTCTCTGTGCAACATGAAAAGTATATGTGTGTGACAGCACTTATTGTATTGACAAACACACAAGTAGGCTTTTATTGTCATTTCAACCATATACAGGTCAGTACATTATGAAATGAAACAACGTTCCTCCAGGACCAAGGTCTGGAAGAAAAAAAATATTGTCCCCCTCGGCTAAGAGGAAACTGGTTCTGATGGTCAGGAACATCCAATAAACCACCAACACACTTGAACTGGAAGCTGATGGAACACCAGTGTCACTATCTTTACATCACCATGGACTAAAAGAAATCCTTCAAAATCCACAGCTGAATTCTGGAGGAAAGTTTGGACCAGAGGTGTGTTTTGGAGGAGTAAAGGCGAGGAATTAACATTTTCCAAGAACATGGCAGCAGCTGTTAAGCATGGTGGTTGTAGCATCGAGCTCTTGGGTTGTTCTGCTGCCTGTTCTGGTGCACTGCATAGACTTGTTGGAATCATAAAGAAGCAGAAAAATCTTTTTTTTATTTTCATGGCATCTCAATACTGCTGTTTGCGTGGTTCAGGTTTGTGTGTTTTCCTCGGGTCTTTCCCACAGCATGCTCGGCCATTCAGGCCCTGTTAAAATGCCATTTTTGTGTCGAGCGCGTTGAGACTCGGAGCTCAGACCCTGGAGGAAACGGAGCCAATTTATCATCGTTATTGGATGTGACATATCCAAAACGGCCGAGCAGCGAGAGCCGAGAGAGAGGGACGGGGGAGACGCTCTCATTCCTGATTCATCCCTCTGAAAAACAGACGCAAAACAAAGCAATTCACCTTTAACAGGGTTAAAGTGAGGAATGGACACCGCACTCGGCTCTCACTTACTCGCTGTTGTACTCTGAGAGAGGAAAAAAGAAAGCGAGCGAGAGAGAGAATCCTGCTGTCATCTCTCCCTCTCCTCAGTCTTCAATATAACTTTATTACATGAGATATTAATTTACTCTGTCTTTCTGTCTTTCTACTCTCTCTTATCTCACTTTAGCTAATAACACAGCTAGGGTTGTTTAAGTAAAGTTAGCTAGCTTAACTCTGCATACTAGATTGCATGAGCACATGGTAATGAGTTCTGGCATAAAATAAACACAAAATGAACATAAAGAAAAAAAATAAACAGATGATACATGCTTTCAGAATATTAGCTTAGCATAATGACTGTAAATGAAACATTGTATTCAGTGAAAAACATTAGGTTATTTACATAATTTTTACATAAGATTTTGTACTTTGGAGTTACTAATACTAATAAGATTTTCAGTTGAGTCACTAATAAGGACCTACTGAAGGTTACTAGCGCGTGTGTGTGTGTGTGTGTGTTTCCTTAGTGTGAGCAGCAAGCTTTAACCACTATCCACTATGTTATCTCATATTACAATGACTAAAGTGTGTACATGTGTGTGTGCGCGCGAGTGTGTGTGCGCGCGCGAGTGTGTGCAAGAGTAGAACAAGCTAATTAAGCCCATTAAATGGTCTAATCAGAGTTTTTTGAATCATAGCTGCTAACAGACGTATTCCTGCTGATAACTAGCGCTCAGCTGAGTTCGGCTTGGTGATTGACACTCCGTCAAAACACATACTCCTGTTTGTTCTCTCGACTTTCTGGGCCTTTCTTTTATTATGTTTTTATTCCAGCACTGTGTACAGCATCTCTCCAGCACTTCTCTACACCGCCGTCTCTGTCAGCTTGTGTAACATCCCGCTAATCACCCAGAGCTACTTTTATGAGGTGTGGAAACTGACAAGATAGATTTTGAAACTTTATCTCAGTATGAGCTGATAAACTAACAAACTAGCTAGCCAACTTTAGAAAATAAATACATGAATAAATAAATAAATAAATAAATAAATAAATAAAAACCTTGCGTGGTTAGCTAAAGTCCTGATGCTCATTTCATGTTGGACTTTTTACTTTGTGGGAATTTGCCATGTGTTGCATAATGAGTGTCTGGTGTGTGTGTGTGTGTGTGTGTGGAGTGGAGTAGTTATTAATAGTCCACAGTGATTATAATGATTAGGAACAGGTGTGTTCAGTTTGGGCTGTGTTCACGCTGAGCATCAGATTATACATGCTCAATTCAGCAACACATCAATGTGTTCTGCCAAGGACCTGTTTCATTATAACACGTGCCACTCAGGTTGTCCATGCATTACATTCTTTTTTTTTTACAATTATATGATTTTTACTTTACCTAATTGTTTCTTAACGTGCCTGACCCCTGTCTGTCCCCTCTCTCCCCCTCCATGCTGGTTAACTTTTACATTAGTAATAATGTTCTGTACCCGAGTACCTTTGCATATCGAGCAAGTGGCAGAACTGAGTTGATTTCCAGCCAACAATAAACACAAAGAAAATAAGGGTACAACTGTAAAAATGTACCTTCACATTACACCTAATATTATCGATATCTTGAAGAAAAAGTCAGCAGCGACCATTTTGCCTTCCTTCCTTTATCAGCTATGTTTTGCCGTACAGTTCAGAACGTGAAATTGATGACTAGTTTTAAGGCTATGTTGATGACATCACATTCTAAACAGTGGTCCACTTCTATGTTGGGTACTATTAACTTCCATATCTGAGTTGACCCATGGCTGAGTATACCATACCCTACTCAAGAACATTTTTATATGTAGACCCAGGGACAGTACACTGGTCCATGCTCAGGAATGTTAGATTCCCCCCTGAATTCATTAAATTAATTTCCTTGTTCATCTAGAACATCATCCTGCTCTTGCTAGGACTTGCCTTCTAATGGAGGGAGGTATGGACACATACACAGTACGGTGGTTCAAAGGTTAGCACTATCGCCTCATGCCACCAGTGATGGGGGATTGTAATCCAGTCTCCAGTCTGTGTGTATCTAGAGTTTGCATCCTGTCCCCGGGCTTTATAGGTTTCCTCCCACAATGTGCTATACAGTAGATTGATTGGTGTTTTCAAATCACCTGACTGTGTTTGTGCCCTAAGGTCCCTAGGATATCAGATTGTTCTCCAGACCCTGTGACCCTACAAAGGATAAGCAGGCTAGATAATAAGATGAATGAATGTGATGAGTGGATACTTCATCATTAGATTAACAGCACTTGCTTCAATCCTTGATTAATAGCGTTTACTCCAAACCTTGAGATAAGATGACTTCTTAAGAAAATCCACCGGAGTCTCCTTGATCTTGCTAGTGTGCTGAAGTCAGCTGCTTGCTGGTGTGCTGAAGTTGGCAATCCTGCCAAAACTAAACTAAAACTAAACTCTGCAACAGGAAGCATCCCCCATCTTCATATAAAGCAGTGGACAGACTGTACGGGGTCCAGTGCTGTGCCCACGTGTGTCCCCAGGTGACCCAAGAGAAGCCTTTGAGGGACGTCTTCAGGTGTGATGTCAGTGTAGTTCCCGTCCCTGGGATTCTTAAATCCAGACAGATTCATCTCTTCCACAGTTTTCCGGATTAAGGCTTGAGTTGTAGATACTCTCTAGAACTGGAACCATCAGGTCCTGGTGTGTTTCTTGCACTGAGGATCAGTTCTCTGCTCACCTGTTCAGGTGTGAAGAACAGCACACCAATCCTCATGTCATCTTTCTATATATCCCTAGTACTTAATCCAACAGCTATTTTTCTTTGTCTTTTTACTCTTTCTCTTTGTCATTCTCTTTTCTTGTCTCTCATTTCTCTTAATCTGACACAAGCAGATTTTTTAAATAGGTGATGGAATAAGAACAGTTTTGAGTGGTGCACTCAGACTTTTCATCGTACTCCAGATTAATTACAGCATGTCGTTTCTCGTCTCGTGTCCCCTCAGCTCATAACAATTATTCTTAATTAATGGACGTCTGTTCCTATTACTGTATGTCATATAGACTCCACTCGTCTTTTCTTCCTGTTCTTTTTTTTTTAGCATAAGTCATTGTAAAGGACTAAAGTACTGACTAAAGGAAGGAGAAATGGATGGACATACTGTGTACATGAAGGAACAGAGAACGTATGATGGATAGATAGGAAGGATAGAGGGATGCTGTGTGTGTTCGTGGTTGTGTGTGCAATATAGAGTGGGAGTTTTGCTGGACCTGAAAGATGGCATTGTTCTTCTCCCACACATGTATCTATTTCTCTCTCTCTCTCTCTCTCTCTCCCTCTCTCTGTAAGTTCGTGTATAACATCACGACCCTACAAGAACAAGACGAGGCTGATTTTGACACAACTGCTGCAGTGTTGTGATTGCGTTGCTAGGTGATGCACTCGTCTATGTGTGTGTGTGTGTATTTGTGTGTGTTTGTGTGTGTTTATGTGTGTGCGTGTGTGTGTGTGTGTGTGTGTGTGTGTGTGTGTGTGTGTGATAATTTAATTTCAGACCATCAACACCCGAGGCTAATGAGTGTTGTCCAA
>JAOVVB010000015.1:17163620-17176976 GCA_028570985.1 Heterobranchus longifilis
TAATGGAAAGTGTGTTTGATGCAGTGTGTAGGTGTTTGATGGAGAGTGTAGGTGTTTGATGAGGTGTGTAGGTTTTTAATAATGGTGGAGGTGTTTAATAATGGTGGAGGTGTTTGATGATGGTGGAGGTGTTTGATGATGGTGGAGGTGTTTGATAATGGTGGAGATGTTTGATGATGTGGAGGTGTTTGATGACAGTGGAGGTGCTTGATGATAGTGTGGGTGTTTGATGATAGTATAGGTGTTTAATGGAGAGTGTAGGTGTTTAATTGAGAGTGTAGGTCTTTGATGATAGTGTAGGTGTTTAATGCAGTGTGTATGTGTTTAATGGAGAGTGTAGGTGTTTGATGAGGTGTGTAGGTTTTTGATAATGGTGGAGGTGTTTGATAATGGTGGAGGTGTTTGATGATGGTGGAGGTGTTTGATGACAGTGGAGGTGCTTGATGATAGTGTATGTGTTTAATGCAGTGTGTAGGTGTTTAATGGAGAGTTTGGGTGTTTAATGGAGAGTGTAGGTGTTTAATGGAGAGTGTAGGTGTTTAATGGAGAGTGTGGGTGTTTAATGGAGAGTGTGGGTGTTTAATGGAGAGTGTAGGTGTTTGATGATAGTGTAGGTGTTTAATGCAGTTTGTAGGTGTTTAATGGAGAGTGTAGGTGTTTAATGGAGAGTGTAGGTGTTTGATGATAGTGTGGGTGTTTGTGAATATGGTCTGTGCTTTCAGCACCACTTTGATGCTCATTAGCGCAGGCAGGTGATAATTAGACTCTGATCATCGTTCAGCTCTTCACACCATACATTTAATAAAGAGACACTTTCCTTTGTCTGTGTGTGTCTGTGGGTGTGTGTGTGTGTGTGTGTGTGTGTGTGTGTAATTACAGCTCTCTGAGTCTTAAATGTAAAAATCTGACTCATTGTGAGAGAGAGGCTAAACTGTACAGGTGCACATTAGCACTATTCAGAAATCTTTCTCTCTCTCTCTTACACACACACACACACACACACACACACACACACAGACATGCTCATCCTCCTCCACATTCCCAGAATTCAGCTCGGCCACCCACGTCCTGAACGAATAATTTAACGTGTCACCAGGAGCTGCTGTCAGTCCCGATCATCCTCAACCCTGCTTCTGTTCTCTCTACACATCCTCTATCTGGATCGCTCTACATCACGTGTCTCACTCTCTGTCTTTATGACTCTATATTCATATCTCACTCTCTCAGTATGCCTCACTCTCTATACATGTAACTCACTGTCTCTCACTGTCACTCACTTTGTCCATCTCTCTCTCTCTTTTTCTTTCCCTCTATCTGCTAGCATGTTTCACTGTCTATGCATATGTGTCACTCTCTGTGTCTCACTCTCTGTTCATATGTCTTACTCCCTGTCTGCATGTCTTACTCTTTTGTTGTCTTACTCCCTAACTATATCTCAATCGCTATCCATTATCCAACTTTCTGTCCTTCTTTCTACACATTCCTCTGTCTGTCTTTCTCTCTCATTTTCAGCCTCCCTCGCTATCTATCTGTCTGTCCGTTTCTCAGTCTCTCTCCACACATCTCTCATTCTCTATCTGTCTTTCTTTATCTCTCTCTCTCTCTCTCTTTATATTTTTATGTGTCTGAACCCCCCTTTTTCTCTGTCTCTCTGTCTCTTTAACTCTATTTCTCTCTTTCGTCATTTGCCTGTTTATTGCTCTCTTTTTATTCTGCTTTTCGTTGTCTTTCTCTTTATCTGTATGGACATATCAGTTCAGTGCATTTCTCCTGCTGTATCTTCATTCCTCGCTCCATTTGTATCTGTCTATCTGTATACTCGCTGTCTTTCCTTTTGTCCTCCTCTCATCTGTCTGTTTCATTTTCTTCTTCACCCTCTGTCCCTATCTATTTGTCTTTCCATATCTTTTATTGTTCTCTTTTTCATCTCTCTCTCTCTCTCTCTCTCTCTCTCTCTCTCTCTCTGTCTCTACCTGTATGAAGGACTCAGCTGTGTAAACACTTCACCCCAACACTAATTAAACCTGGTATAGACCACGACAAACACCATGGCGTTCATGAGCACAACACAGAAAACCCCTTTGGTGTATACACACACAGATACACACAGACAGAAACAGAGTTAGAGAGCTGTATTTTATTTTCACAACAATCAATTATGCTTAATTAATACAATGTATAGAATTAATTTTCACTAAATGCATATTTTTTAATGTGGACTATATAGTGAATAGGGTGTGTGGTTTGGGACACGCCCACAGTGGACTGATGATGATGATGATGATGATGATGGTGTTTATGTGGACTATATAGTGAATAGGGTGTGTGGTTTGGGACATGCCCACAGTGGACTGATGATGATGATGATGATGATGTTTACGTGGAATATATAGTGAATAGGGTGTGTGGTTTGGGACACGCCCACAGTGGACTGATGATGATGATGATGATGATGATGATGATGGTGTTTACATGGACTATATAGTGAATAGGGTGTGTGGTTTGGGACACGACCACAGTGGACTGATGATGATGATGATGATGATGATGTTGGTGTTTATGTGGACTATATAGTGAATAGGGTGTGTGGTATGGGACAGGCCCACAGTGGAGTGATGTGTATTTCTGTGTTCTTCATCCTCTTCCTCATTCTATAGCATTTCTCTCTCTCTCTCTTTTTCTCATCTGTAATTATCCTCCTCTCATTGTGAATAATAACAGACTAAAGCAGATGAAGAAAAACTCACAAAGTTATAAAGATCACCGACTGACACAATCAGGATGAAAATTATTATTTTCCATATTCTTACATTGTGTTCTTGGCTCATACTGGTCCTGAAGTCAACTTTTAGACTGTTTCTATGGTAACCACCTACAGTTTCAGGAAAAAGTATGAAATCTGAAAAAAATTACGGAACTTCCAGCAGTGTATAACTGAACAAACGGACGATGGACAAGTGATGAAAGATCCTGCTGAACTTTTTTTTATGGGAGGGGCCATGATTGATTGATCAGCTACATTTTAGGCTCCGCCCATTTTACTTAGAAAAATCAACCTTATGGTTTCTAGCAGCCTGGATCAGTAATGAATCAAGATTCTGAACTGAATCATTTAAGTGAGTCATTTGGAGTCATACAGCGTAATGAATGTATCCTGACCTGTCCATCTCTCTGTCTCTCTGTCTGTCTGTCTTTCAGCTTGTGCCTGGCTGTAGATTGTAGCGATGAGTCGGCGGGAGGCATTAGTGGGGAACCCGGTGGCGAGTGCTGCTCCAGAGGTTCGGGTCAACAGCACTGAGTCGTCCTCTCCTGGAGCGGCCCGGCCCAAAGATGAGGATTTCTCTAAACTCAAGGACAAGTTCCTTAATGAACTCAACAAAATCCCATGTGAGTCTGAAACATACAACACACACACACACACACACACACACACACACACACACACACACACACATAGAAAACTGAACAGAAAGAACTGAAGAGAATAAAGTAAAAAAAAAGCAATAGATCGAATGATAGATAGATAAATACTGTAGATATATAGAGATTAAAAGAGAGCAAGTGAGACAGACATAGAGGGGGAGAAAGAGTGAGACAGACAAGGGAAGAGAGAGGGCAAGAGAGAGGGGGGAGAAAATGAGAAAGTGGAATATGGTAAGACCTCTGTGGACAAAAAAAAAAGGACATTCCTGTGTGAATTCAGGAATGAATATTATCTTTAGAACTCAGGTCACTGCACCACGGGGTGTCCACCCTCGCATTCAGTTTGACAACATGCAGGGACAGCAGTCCCATACGTGCTGCCAAGTCTAAGACAGGTCTTGTTCCATGATGTCCAGCAGCCCGCGGAGTGTCACCGTCCCCAAAGAGTCCAGAGCATCGGACACCAGGCACGTGTCACAAAACAGAAGCTCATCCAGTAGCCATGGGACAGAGAGAGACAGAGTGAGGGAGAGAGACAGACAGGGAGGGAGAGAAAAAGAGTCCGCAGTGTCCTTGTGGTTTATACAAACTCAAACAGTTCCATCATTCTTTTTATTCACAGCGTCTCTCTCTCTCTCTCTCTGTACTGAATTACCCATAATGCCGTTAGGTGTGCTGGCAGTGTAGTGACAGGACTCGGATCACGTAGGTTGGGAGTAAATATAGTGCAGTGTGTTCTCTCAGACAGGAGGTGACGCAGATTAAAGCATGATAAAGCTGAATGAAGCATGATAAAAGGGGCGTGGCCTCGCTCCACTGACGCAGTGATGCATTAACACACACGAGCAGAGTTTCCATTCATGTAACTGCTCCCACACACACACACACACACACACACACACAGGGTGTACTACATAACATGTGATTGTCTCATTATTGCTTTATTTAAAACATTAAATTTGATTAAACATTTAAACTTAAAAACAGAACTACATTTAAAACTCAGAGATAAAAATATTTTTCCCAAAACAGTAGGCTGATGTTTCCATCACAGCGCTGATTAGCCACAGGAAGGTCAGAGACAAAGAAATACAGGGTCCTGATACTGTAACACACACCCTCTCCCTCTCTCTCTCTCTCTCTCACACACACACACACACACACACACGTTAATGATCACATTGCTTTACTGTAGACAACTCTAAAGTAGAGGGTTGCCGAGTCGGCCTCAGACGAATAAACCCCTTCTGAGAGCGAGCCAAGAGCCACTCCATTATAGTGCCTTAAATTACTGTTTTAGTCCTGCGACTCCATCTCACACACACACACACACACACATAGTCTCATACACAACCTCACACACACACACACACACTCCAAACCAGTGACTTGACCAAAGACCAAAACTCTACCATTTTCCCCACATGTCCTCCTTCCACTCTGGGTTTTGAGCTCAAGGCTAATCTCGCTAACCGCTAATGGAAGCGTATGGACTGTTGTTAGCGTGTTGTGCTAAGTGACTCTCCTCCTCAGTCTTAATGCATAAGTGACAGTATAAGTGACATTCTCACACCAGTGGTTGTGCTGCACTTTGGGTTTGATCTGAAATAAAATAAACATGAAGACGCAGGACAAAACAGGGTGGCAAAAAAACTGTGAAGAAGAAACTCGACAAAATGTTGGCAAAAGCATAATTAAATTATTTTTTATAATTCTATTTGAATATTTCTATAAATATTTTGGGTAAACTGTCCAAATCTGTGTGGAGTGTGGTAGAGATGCCAAGAGGAGAGTGCAGGCAGGGTGGGAGGTGTGGAGAAGAGGAGCAGGAGTGATCTGTGACAGAGAGGTATCGGGGAGGGGAGAGGTCACGGGACAGGAGTGAGACCAGCCATGTTGTACAGTTTGGAGACCGAAACACCTCAAAGCGCTCTACATCAACACTGATCACAGAATTCTGCATAGCTTCAACTTTACAAGCTTCAGTATCATGAAGAGAGTCGACCCACACATGGGATGATGAGCCGAGCTGCTTTCACTTCCCCTGACACTAACAGAGAAGATGGCTGCTGAAACCAGGTGCTGTTTATTTATTCGGTATCCGCCGGAGTGTGAGGGAGAAATCCAGTGTAACAATCTCGCTCTCTGTGCCCTGTTTTCTTCACCACAACCCCGCGACCATGGCATGTTGTGGTGAAGTCCATAAATATTCAGGAAGGACTCATCTGTGGCCTGCTGTCACTGCAGCTCTTTTGACTAACAGTCACTTTCAGTTCATGGCCGCCGTCACACACCCGGCCATGAGAAATCGCAGGGACAGGTAATGCTGCACCTGACACAGACACTCCATCACACCACCTTACCAATTTACACACTCTGTCCCTAAAGCTAGCTGAGATGTGACTAACGAGCAACAGATGGGCTTCTGTCCGTCCGTCTGTCTGTCTGTCTGTCTGTCTGTCTGTCCATCCATGGACTCAAATCAGCAATTAGAATTCTAGAGTCAAAATAAGGAGCACTAATTTCCGTGGGTTTTGATAAATCGTGTGGAGAATAATTATGGAAATAATATACATGCACAATAGAAAAAGGAGAGATTATGTAAATGATGTTTTGAAAGTTTTCATTGTTCCTGATTACCGTGGCGAGTTATTCAAAAAGAGTGTTATCATTAAAAAACTTATTGAAGACTTGTTTTATATGTCTTTGAGTCCTATAACGAAGATCTACAGATTTAATACCTGCCTTCAGGCACGTCGTTACACACACACACATGCACGCAAACAATGAGATAAATACATTTTTAATCGACTCCACCCACGATTTTACCTTTTCTTTTAGATATACACATTAAGATAAAGACGTAAAAGAGGCACGCAAGTTTTTTGTTTTTTTTCAAGGCTCGGTCCCTTTGTGTTTAATCTTTTTCTCAATAAATCAGATTGTCTTGAACAGTTTTTAAATGAAGTTGACAAACAGCAGCCTTTCAGAGATCACTTCCTTAGAGTCATCAGTCAGATTCAGAACATTCACCTCCACTGACTCGTACAAAGATCGATCATTTCTAATGGACTGAGATTTAGTTTGCAGGCTCGCAGTCACGTTCAGTGTGTTTAACCAGTGTGTGTGTGTGTGTTTTCACGTTTAACACAATATCAGATTCCACATGAGAGAAATGATGGAATTATCGACATGTTTGATATGGTCAGATGAAAACAATTCCATACAGAGTTTCAGTGTTGTGTAGACGGACAGAGTGGCTGTGTGATGATACACCAGTACTGCAGGATAACCGCTTTAAACACAGCAAAAGATTTATCAACCAGGTGGCTTCTGAATAGGTTACCTAAAAAATACATACATATCATTGTGTTCCCTAAGCACGTAACACAATGCATTGTTCACCTGAAGGTCATTCACCATCAAACACCAACATTCACCATCAAACACCAACATTCACCATCAAACACCAACATTCACCATCAAACACTAACATTCACCATCAAACACTAACATTCACCATCAAACGCCATTCTTCATGAAACTAGGGAATGTTGAAGGTTTATGGTATCTGATGAGGAATGATGGTGTTTAATGAGGTTGATTGAATATATTAGTGTTTTATTGGGTTTGTTTGGGAATTGTGGTGTTTTATGTGGTCTGATGGGGGACTGTTGGTGTTTAATGGGGTTTGATTGACTATGTTGGTGTTTAATGGGGTTTGATAGGGAATATTGGTGTTAAATGGATTTGATGAGGAAATTGGTTTTTATTGAGGTTTGACGGCGAATGGTGGTGTTTAATGGGTTTGATTGGGGAGGAGTAGTTCTTAATGGTTTTGATGGGGTATGTTGGTGTTTAACGTAGTTTGATAGGGAGTGTTTGTGTTTAATGTGGTTTGAAGATGTATGTTGGTGTTTAATGGGGTCGTTCACTGCCTTAGATCCTCTAGAACTCTGCTGCATATTCATAAATTAAGTGAACATATTTAAATCTTAAAGTTTCTCAAATTTTCTTGGCCATTTATATGCTTCATGCAGCTTATTGTCTCTTTTACTTTTACAAATCTGAGTCATGTAAGCATTTACAATGCAGTTAGGGAAAAAATAATCCAGATAATTTTAACTCAAATCTAAGTAAAGATTTACTGACATTATAATGCATTATAACATTTAGAAAGTTGGTGTCTCTTGGTTTTATTCATTAATGTACTGTAGAGTAATATATAATCAAACAGCATTAAATACCAACATTCAGTAAACACTAACATGCTAATTAATGTTCAGATTAGATGATTAGATGATTAGATGATTAGATTACAGAGTGACTGAGCCATGCTACTTAGTCTGAATTATAAACATAACAGTGTATGGATTTCTAGCAATCACATACAGTAAAGAAACACCAGTGCAGGGTTTGTGTGCTGTGGTGTTTATAATTTGTCCAAAAAGGCAAAAATACAGGGCAATCTGATGGTAATTAATGTTGTATCTACAGTAAGTGTTTGATGACATTTGATGGTATTTATCAGACATTTAATGTTAACAAATTTAATTATAACTGTTCAATAACTCTCCCATAATTCCTGATTGAGCCCAAAGACCCTGCAGCGAATAATCATTAACCTCTCCGGCCTGAACCGTTATTACACACTTGACCACAATTATCCTAAATAATAAAGACAAAAAAGCGAAACTCCCAATTAAGTGAAGCGACAGTGAGCACTGCTGTCCGTCCGACCTGTCACTATCTTGTGCTAGTTTTTTTTTTGTTTTTTTACTAAAGCTTCAATTTGTGTCAATTTCATGCTTGTTTAATTTCACACAGTGTTGAAGACTGAGTATTTACAGCAGAGTGAGATGAATTTGACAGGCTTCTAACTGCCTCTTGTCTTAAAATGTAGTTACTTATATGGCAGTTTTGCAATTATAAATAAAGCATTACAGTGGAGAAAATACTTCTGTAATAATTGCATTTTTTTTTTAAGCTGCTATTGAATTCATCTTGTTTATTTCTTGGTAATTAGAGTTTCATTGTGCATTAAACACTAATATTCTCTAATACACACCAACCAAAACATTGCTGGAAGCCAAAAAACTAAATCAAATGCCATAAGACAATAACATTTAATTTTATAACATTTAATTTTATTAAGTTGACACTGACATTCATCATACCTTGTCCAGGGTGTACCCCGCCTCATGCCCTGTCCTCAAGTGTCCTGGGATAGGCTTCATGCCTCCGTGACCCTGAATACAGGATAAAGCGGTATAGATGATGAGTGAGTGAGAGTGAGTGACATTCATCATTTGGTATCAAAGTTTCAGACAAGTATCAGACACTTCCCAGGAAACATCAACCCACAAATACCCAACTTCTCCATAAAACTCTTCTGCAGCATTCAAGATCAAACACCAGCATTCACCATTACACACCAACATTTAAGATCAAGCACAATCATTATTCATCATGCAAAATAAATTCTTCACCAAAGTCCCACATTCTCCAAACAAACACCAACATTCTACCTTAAGCACCACCATTTTCTATCAAACACTGAAGCTCTCCAACAAGCACCCTTCCCCATGAAACTAGGGAATGCTGGTGTTTTATGGCATTTAATAAGGAATGTTGATGTTTAATGGGGTATGATATGGAATGGTGTTGTTTAACTATGTTTAATGGGGTTTGATGTTGAATGTGGGTGGTATTGGGGTTTTGAGTGAATCTATTAGGGTATAATGGGGTTTGGTGGGCAGTGTTGGTGTTTAATAGAGTTTGTTTGGAATGGTGGTGTTTATTGGGGTTTGATGGTTAATGGTGGTGTTTAATAAGGTTTAATGGCAAATGGGAGTGTTTAATGGGGTTTGATGGTTAACGGTGGTATTTAATGGTGTTTGATTGGCAATGGTGGTGTTTAATGGGGGTTTGATGGTGAATTGTGGTGTTTAATGGAGTTTGATGGTAAATGGCAGTGTTTAATGGGGTTTGATGGTTAACAGTGGTATTTAATGGTGTTTGATTGAGAATGGTGGTGTTTGATGGTAAATGGCAGTGTTTAATGGGGTTTGATGGTTAATGGTGGTATTTAATGGTGTTTGATTGAGAATGGTGGTGTTTAATGGGGGTTTGATGGTAAATTGTAGTGTTTTATGGGGTTTAATGGAGAATGTCTTAATGCTTTAAAGTTAAAATTAGGATCCTGCAGCCTGCTGTCTAAATCCTCACCTACTCAACAAAACACAATTTCCAAAAAAACATGGATTAATGTTCATAAAGTAATAAAGTAGCTCTGATTGTAAGCAAAGTAGAACTACATCATTACCTTCAGCCCTCAGATATCTGAAATCACATCGTCTACTTGAGTCTCATTATAAAACCTCACACTATTCCCTAAAACCTACCACAGCTTGCCATTTTAAGGCTTAAGTCATTCTTTTTCTTATTGAAGAGCATTTGAGGAGGGCAGACAGGTTACCTGTCTCTCTCTCGCTCTTTCTCTCTGTTCATCTCAGCATGTTGTATAACATGTCGTTGTGCCGGGGTTAATTGACCAACAACAATCTGTCACAACAAATTAGCCCGAGTTGAGGCACATTACTCCGCCGGATCATTTTACGCCGCCTGGCTGATTTCTTCTTCGCCTTTATTTTCTTTCTTTCAAGCAGCAGATCCCATCTTTTAGGATTTTTTTTCCCAACTGTTCACAAAACAAAATCTTACATCAATGGCAATAATGGACTTTACATCAAATCTCCAGCATCATATTTGTCTAAAAACATCAAAAACTCCTATCAGGCATACGTCTAATCTGAGAAAAGAAAGGATCGTTTTCTTTTGTTTGGCTGTCACATTCGATAAAAGAAACGAGATAAATCAAAATACCACACTGTTCATGGAGAATGATTTCTGTGTGTGTGTGTGTGTGTGTGTGTGTGTGTCCTTGAGGACACGAGTGGAGAGTTATTTGGGACGCAGCAGGAAAATGTTTTAGTGAGACGCTTCAAGTCGGCCAAGGATGCGAATCCAGCTGTGAAACACATCTATGCATCCCCACTGTGAGAGTGTGTATGTGTGTATAAGAGTGTGTGTGGTCGAACAAGAGATAAGCGACGTTTCAGATGGAAGCACATGCTTGCGTAGTGCTCTCTCGGGAGAACACACACTCGCACAATGGAGTTAATTAGCAAACGCTTCAGTAGCTTTCAGGGATTCGGGCGCTTTTAATTAAGAAGGACAAAAGTGTCTTTATGAGTGACACGGTTGTGATGAAGGAGATACTCTGAATTTTTACGGCTCTACAATGCAAACTATTTCGCTGGAGAAGTTATGGAGCAATCGTCTTAATGGGCAAAGTGTTAAAACAATTTAATTTCCTTCGGCAGCAAATATAATCAAAACGGATTGAAGCAATTTGGATAATTGGAAAAAACTAAATTTTAAATGTTCTCATCATCTCATCACACCAGTGCAATCATTCCAAATACGATTCCGTCTTTTATTAGAAAGGTGTGCGTCATTCAGCATTTGTTGTTTTTCTTTTCTTTTTCCTTTTTTTCCCCTCAAATTAACCACATTGTTCTCATTCCCAGTCTTTATCTTTATCTTCTTGCACTTCCTGATTTTAAGTGTCTGATGCAGGATGTTTACATGTAGGCTTTGTTTTTTTTTCCTTCCCACAAAGTATTGGCACCTCTCGACCTTGTCCATCACTGGAATTGGAGTACGACTGAGCAGTTATCATGTGGGTGGCGGTTTGTTCACAGTGCAGCCAGGCTCCTAAGATGGAAGTGCTAGTTGTAGACATGTGGTTGGAATTTCAAACCCTTTGCTGTTATTCATTTCAACCTTAACCAACTACCTATTAGATGCTAACTGGAGCATCATCTCGCACCCTGATGCGCTGATCCTCTGTGAGTGTGGGGTTTATCCTGAGGTTCTTCAGGAGCATGAGAACCCCACTCGAGTCTGAGCGTGTTTCACTGAAGTTGTCTCTCTCTCCCTGCTCCCCAAGTGAACTCAGGTGTGAAAGAGAATTGATTCAGCAAATTTAAACACGCTGTTTGTAGCTCACACAGATTCAAACAGGCAAACAGCATTTTTACCCACTAACGCTAATATACTGTAATACTAGCCACATGACCAAAGCTCATTTGGGGAAGAACTTAGGAACAGCGAGACAGTGTGGGCAGGAAAAATTGTAGTTACAGCAGCAAAAACCTATTAAGCAAGCACGTACCGGCACGTTCAATTAGGGCGGGGCCACCTGAGAGAAAGAGAGAGAGAGCGAGAGAGAGAGAGAGAGAGCACGCACGCAAGAACGAGAGCTATGCATAGAGCACCTACGTCTCAACGTAACACAAACCTAGCAAGCAGACATGAAACCTAGCATACTTATTTCAAAAAATTAGCAAGCACATTAATGTACATTAGCATTGAAGTTAAATACCATGTTTTATAAACACTAATAGATAATTACACAAAACACCAAGTGTTCAACATGCTAGATTTTTACACTAGTCAGATAACAAAACAGACAAAAGCTCAGAAATGTAATGTGTATTAACTCTTCATTTATTTGTCTCTAAGTGTTAAAGAGTGGAGAATGTGAGATGTAGAGTCTGTCATTGTGGGAGTAAAATTCCTGAGGTTTTGGTGATTACGGGCGAGCGGTGGTGAACGTGGGGGGCAGCTGCGTGATGGTGGGTCGGTGGTGAGAGAAAGAGAGAGAGAGGTGAGAGCCATGAATCAGAGGGACAGATGGGTAATTATGGACTGAGGAATTGCTTCTCCAAGGAAATCTGCTGATTGACAGGAGTGACATTCAAAACGGCTCCTGATTTCCAGCTGTTAGAGTGACGGGTATGTGATTCTGCCTCTTCTTTTGAATCCAGGGACGGACATGACGAAGCTAAGCGCTGAAAACAAACCCTGCTGCTCGTTTTTTTTTTTTCCTCCTTAACTTCTGGTTTCAAATTAGAAAAAGTTATTTACGATACTTGATCTTTCCAGGAATTCTAAATTAAACTGATTATAACCCTGTTCTCAGCCTGCTGTTTTTTCAATGTGCTTATTCGATTGTTTAATCTCAAATGTTCATTTGGATGAAGATACCTTTATGTAGTAAAAAATGATTTTTTTTCCTTCTCTTTAGTAAAAATTCATTTCAAACTGATTATTTCAGCAATTCAAAAAAACTGAGCCATAAACAAACTCACTTTGTGATCACATGTAGCAGAGAAACTTACTTTGTGGAAAGACAAGCTATCCTAACGTTCAATGAGCATTGCAATCTACAGTCAGGTCCATACATTTTCGAACAAAAATAATTTACTTTGGCATTTGTTCTCTGTACACATTAGTCAAGACCTTCAGATTTAACTCGAAAAGTTTAACAAAACATGACAGTAATCATTTAGGAATTACAGCCATTTTCATCCACACACATTTCCATTTGGGGTGGCTCATAAATAATGGAACAAATGCCTGCCAAGCAGTTGCATGGCCAGGTGTGGCTTCGTTACTCCATTACTAATCAACCAGTTAAAAGGCCTTTAGGAGGTTTTGCGTGTTACATTTGCATCTGGTAGCTATTCACTTGACATGAGGTCCAAAGAGGTGTCTGTGCAAGTGAAGGAGGCCGTCATTAGGCTGAAAAAACAAAATAAACACAGTGATGTAGCAAAAACACTGGAAGTGGCCAATACAACAGTCTGGCAGGAATTAACTGGTGAGCACAGCAACAGCAAAAAGCCTGGAAGACCCTGGAAGACAATCAAAGTGGATGACTGCAAAATTCTTTGAGAGTGACGAGGATGGATGGGATACATGGAGGGACAACCCATGTTAGATGTTTTAAAGTCAGAGAGGCCAGATTGAGGTGGTTTGGACATGTTCAGAGGAGAGATGGTGAATATATCGGTAGAAGGATGC
>JAOVVB010000015.1:17179950-17197162 GCA_028570985.1 Heterobranchus longifilis
CACGTGACGCTCGGCGTCAAAACAAGAAGCGCATGCGTGATACATGATACTCGGTGCTCATAAACCAAGACAATGCTTTTTTTTATCTTTGCTCGTCTTGCGGAACACTTGTACTCGTAATCCGAGGTTCCACTGTACTTCAATTTTTTTTTTGTTATAGGCTAAATGCTCCCAAAGTTCCATGTTGACTTAATGAGAATGTAGGACCATTTAATGCTGAGCATTGATCATAAATGCCATGGGAGCATCCGATCCTTCATGTATATCTCCCTTAAAGATACACTTTAGGGCAGGGGCATTAAACGGAATCCAAAAAGGGCCAGTATGGGTGCATGCTTTCATTCCAACCAAGCAGAAGCCACACCTGATAGTCTACTGAAAGCAAGAACAACTAAATAAACAGGTGGAATCAAGTGGCGGCTCACACTTATATGGATCCAGTTTGATACCCCTGCCATGGGTTAAAATTTTTAAGAGTAGAGGACTATAAGGCTAAGAACAGAATCTTGAGAACAATAGGATTCTGGACATCAGAATGTGGCACCAGGATCCTGAGAGCCCTGGGAACGACCCTGGGAACATAGGACCTTGGGAATCTGAGAACCTTGTGACCTGCAAACATGGATACAATAATTGGAATCATAGACTGGTAATGAATAGAAATAGAAACCAGTGTCCAGGGTACATAGGAATCTAGGTTCAAAGAGGGATGAGAGCCTTCTCAGGGATGTAACAGCAGCAACTTATCCATGCTTTTGAACCACTAACCATCTGGTCAGTGATCCAGAGCTTAGCTGTTAAGCCACCCCTGCCAGGTTCCTCTGCTGTAGTCCATTGATCTTAGAGGGTTGGTCATTTCTCTCTGCTTGAAATATAGGACCTTCTAAACTTAACCAACCTAGCAATGTAGGTAGGAATAAAATTATTATAGAACTCTGAGAACCTATTGTACTACAGTATTTACACAGGAACATGTGAACATTGAACCCTGTGTATATGGAACTTGAGGAAAACATGACCTACAGAAATATAAGGTCATGTGAATAGGACCCTGCGAACGTTCTAGCTGGGTACCAGGACTCTGAGATCCTTATGGACTGAGAACACGGACACTCTCTGAGCCAGTACTAACCCTAGATATTATGTGTTTGTTTTTTCCTTGCAGTGCCATCATGGGCCATTGTGGCCATTGCGTTTGTGGCTGTGGTTCTTGTTATGTCCTGCTGCTTCTGCATCTGCAAAAAGTGGATATTCAAGAAGAAGAACAAGAAAAAGGGCAAGGACAAGGGCAAGAATGCCATCAACATGAAAGATGTGATAGACGGAGCCAAGACGGAGGTGAACACACTTTAGAACCGCTTTGAATCTGGTTTTGCCTTGTTCTAATCAGTGGAGAATGCATGAAGACACTGATGCTGAAATCATTCTAGTGTTTTCTGTCACTGCCTTGCATTTTAATGCTATTCGGCTAAAAGTGTTTATATTCAATATGCTCTCAGAAATGCACTGATAAAAGAAAAATGTCAGTTAATGCTGTTGCTTGACTGCTGACTTTATTTACAGGATTGAACAACCTGGCATGGTAAATTACAAAAAGCGTAATGAACCTATTTTCTGTTAGATAAACATATGAACGTATATATTTTTATGTTCCGTACATTCTTTTGTTTTTTCTTATTTCATTGTTATAGTGATGCATATTGTTGTTATTATTATTATTATTATTATTATTATTGCTATACTATGAAGTGGGATCTACCCGGAGAAATGACAGAAGCTAATTAGTGCTGGGGAGCGAAAGCAATGGCGAGGCTCTCCCCCTTTTTTTAACAACGCGCCCACAAATTATAGCGCAAATTGTAATAGCAGCACTCTGACCTCGCTTTGCATACTAATTGACACGTAACACACACAACGACACACTTTTAAATGAATCATTGACAAAGTCGCCTTAATTTGCCGTGTAAGGAGTTGGGAGGCCAGAATCACTTTAATTCAGATCCGCAATTGAAGACGCACACTTTGAAATTCTCACACGCATGCACACACACCCACTCACACACACTAAAATAAAATGTGGGCACTTACTTCATTAGCACTGATGTGATTTAATTAAAGCTGTATTTGCCAGGGAAACTACATGAATTGGAATACTGGTTTAAACATGTTAGGACTCTGAGAATATAATATCCATGGAACACAAGATGTTGAAATGATTCGGGGATTTTGGAATATAGGATTTGGAGAATTCAAGGCTTTTCAAAATTTGGACAGGAATTTAGGATTTTGGGGAGTTTGTGACTGTTTCAGCAAGGGGGTGTTAAAGATGGATTCTGGAAATAAAAATCCATCAGGTCAGAGACAGAGTTAAGTGGCCTTTCCGACATTCCCAAATCTGATCCTTAACTGGTGCAATCCTGTGATTGTAAGAAATCATCAGGAAGTTCATCAATGTTCGGTTCTGCTCTTCGTGGTTCAGGAGAAGTCGCACTGTGTAACTTAATTGTCAGTGGATTGTAGCAGCTCTTCAGGACTCTGTAGGTAGTTTATGTTTATTTGTAAGTAATCATAGTGTCCGAAAAAACTGTATGCAGATTTCCTATAATTGGCTATAATTTGACTACCTATGATTCATTTTAATTACCTAATTTGAACTCATGACTAGTCCAAAATTGTCAGGGTCCTGCTACGAACTGGTATAAAGATCACATGCCCCTCACAATCCCCCGCACGTGGCGACACTGTGGCCCTGTTGTTGGCCCTAGAATCTGTGCTTAGTTCTTGTTTTTGATTAGCTTTTTAAATATAAATAGATGGCGTGAAAGTCTCCAATATTAGTAAGAAGGATATTCTTAAGAACGAATCCAAAACAGGGGGGTTCGGGTGGACAGGAAAGAAACACTCTGAAGAACTCTTGACAAATCGTTACAATACACAGCAAATTTCGTAGTTAGTGATCATTCAGCATGAGTTTGGCATGGTTTGGAGCAAAGTTAAAGTAAGTGCATGGTAACATTTCATGCCTATACTCTGTGGAGTTGAGTGAGCAAGAACCATCAAGAATTCAATTCAGTGCACTCTCATTTTGGGAATTCTCATTTTGAGAATGTGGAGCAGGCCCCTTACATCACATTAACGATTGTCATCAGTCATAACATTCGTGATGGAAGAGCTTTGTCTTTTTGATTGGTCATTTCTCCCGGTGCACCCATACATATGTGTTTGCTCTGTGTGTTTGTGCAGTGTGTTTTAATTTGTGTTTCTTCCTTCTATGTCCTTCCTTATCTGTGTTTTGATGACTTTTCGGGATTGGCACTGGCGGTAGGTTCCTAATTGCTGTTGGATCTTCTTTTAGCCTGCTGCGATGATGTTGTTTAGCCTCTTGACTTAAAGCCTTAGAGAGAAATGTGTAATTCTGCATACTGTACACGTCTATCTACACTATATATGTGTGTAACTCTGAGTATGCACATATATATATATGCATAAATCTATACACATGAATGAACAAAAAGCATTTGGGTTACGCTTGGACCAAGGCTGAACCACATTGATTTCTAACTGTGTGCGTTTTGAGTTGTTTAGATGAACGTTTTGTCATCACAGTCTTATTCCAACCACTTGAACTTTCGACTCTAACAATTCGTCCAGCGGAAAATACCACTCGACTCATTAGCCGTACAAATTATGCAAAAAGCTTTTTCACAATGACCGGCGTGATCTTTGAATCCTCGAGACACTCTTTTTAAAATCGCACCTCTTCCTTGAGGCTTTTAAAAAGGTCAGAAGGAAGATCACAGGAGATAGAAGATGATTAGGCACATTTATATATTAAAAAAAAAAAAAAGAAAATCTTATATACAGTTTCTTCGAGTTACAATGTGCTCAAAGAAGGTAGTGAAATTGTGCCAGACTGATGCTTTTATCCAAAGCGACCTACAAGTGAGGACAATTCAGCCCTCTCTTGTCCCTCTTCCTCACCCTTACAGTGGCTCTGTTGGGATTCAAACCATCGGGTTACTAGCATGGGATCTTAACTGCTAAGCTGCTTCGATTGTGTTAACATTTAGCCATGGTAATGCGTTAAACTCTCACACCACTGCATATTCAGTTTGCTTATTTCTTTATTTACACAATTGAGCTAATCAAGATTTTCCTTGTCTTTATCAAAAATCACAAAAAGGAGATCAGTTTTCTTAGCTAATCGATTGATAATCTTCAAAAATAATGCAAGATGAAGAAAATTTCGAGCTCAAACTTCCAAGTCTTTGAAGGAAAATCTTAATTAGCAGTTGAGGTCAAAGCTGAAGAATGGAAATCAATTTTGTTCAGCCTTTTGCTCTGAAAACAAAAAAATATATGAACCTGAGAACAAATGGGACAGGCCCTGTGTACCACTTCCTGCTAGCATGATGCAAAGGGGTCATAGAGAAAATTCTTTTTTTTTTTTGCAGAACGAGAATGCTGTGCATGCTTTACTGACTAATCTAGCCTAAGATTAGATTCATTAGATTCACTGAATGAGAGTTTGAGCACGTTTGAGCCCTCACACTTCAGACTAGCCAGAAATGAACGAACGCACACTTCCACCACACTCCACATCCCTTCTTCTGATTACCCCCCCCAAATGCCTGAAAGATTAACAAAATATTATTCTGATCTGCTTCTGAGAAGCTCGATTTTCCCAAAATGCTTGCACCCCTGCCATTACACTCATGCTCTTCGCAAATCATTTTTTGATTGGTTTTGTATGGATGACACTGTAGAGGCACTAAAAAAATGTTGATGGGGATGGGATGGGCGTCCACGGTTTGGGGTTAAACTCCATCACCGAGCATGTCGTGGTGTTGATCACTGTGGTGTTTTAGTGCTCGATCCCTTTATACAAGAGGTTTATACAGGAGACCATGGCTTTGGCGGCTCAGCTTCAGGAAGTGGGGCCGAGTGGACTGACTCTTGGTGGATGTCTCCTTCAGGCTCTGAAGGATGAAGACGAAGTGGAGACTGGACTCTCAGAGGGAGAAAAGGAAGTCGAGCCTAAGGAACAAGAAAAGCTGGGCAAATTACAATACTCACTGGATTACAATTTCACAGAGAACACGGTAAGAGTCCGTAGGTGTGTGTCTTGCTATGTTTGTGGTGTTTGATGCCCTATGTGTCCTCATTAAGGGATTCATCTTGCATCAGGATTGGTGAAATAATCGCAAAGATCACTGAAAAAAAAAGATATCCTGGCATTTTCTTTAAAAAAAACAAACAAGAAAAAAAACATTAGATATACACAGTGTTTAATACATAACACACTGACAAGTTATTTTTTTTACTTAACCAGTTATTTTCCTCCACCTACACATTCAATTCAATTCAATTTTATTTATATGGCGCGTTTAACAATGGTCATTGTCTCAAAGCAGCTTCACAAAAATGAAAGAAATTAAAAAAAAAAAGAAAATGTATGGAAGTGTGTACTGTATGTGTATGTATGTGGTGTGTCCAATCGCTTGTTCCACACAGCAAGTGGTGTCCTCGATCAGGGGTTAGAGAGGGATTTCAGATTCAGCCTTGTGTTAAAAGCAAGTTAGACTTGTAGCTGTAAATTAAAAAACACAGATACAGGTTCAGAAGCGATTCAGAACGACTTAGAAGTGATTACTGCAGAGACAGTGTGTTGTCTAAGACGACATAACGTTATCAGATGTGCGTTTTTGCTGAAAGTGCTTCTGGGACTAGTTGTGAATGTGGGTTTTGGCAGGCAGCTGCTCTCTCCTCAGCACTCACTGTGCAGTACTTGCACATGTGCTATTAGAGAATACCAATAGGAGGCAGTTTTGCATTAAGCAAACAGACCTGATGACACTTGAGGAGCTTAGTTTTCTATAATTTTGACATGCCTGCTGACAATACTGCCCCTAGCATTTATATGCATAACGCATCTTGCAGCATGTCACGTTAATTGCTAAGGACGTCAACATGCTATGCACCAAAGAAAAGCAGGATACACGGGGCAGCCATCATGCATGTACAAAAAAAATAATAATAATAAATTCCCACAATCAACATTTTTAACCATTTGACCACGGGTTATTGAAAACCATTAGGCAATTCCTGTTAGACATGTTTTTTTCCCCAGTAGAGCAGCATGACCTTGCTCCTGAATTGTGCAATAACATATGCTTTTAAGGTTTCTCAGCTCATAGCAGCTCGCTTACCATGACTGTTTCCTGAGTGTTTTTTTTATTTTTTTATTCATAGACTGTGTGACGTTTATTCTTTAATAAAAGCTAAAGAAAGCAGAACAGTTGCTTAGCTGCTGTCTAAAGGTGATTGCTGGAAGTTTAAAGGTCTTAAGAAACTCTAAATCCCATTATGACTTCTGCACCCTGAGAAATCTGGCTTCTGAAACAGTACTTATGATGGACAGAAAGTTCTAATAAAGTGAAGTGTGTATGAGGTCATGGTTCCTCTGTTTTTCATCTCGAGCTGATGAATGTTCTCGTAGCTGACGGCAGTTAATTGAGGAGTAAAAGTGCAGCGGCTAACCTTCATAAACAAATCTGACAGGACGAAATGATCTACTCTCAGCCTTCATACAAACAATTTAACCTTTACAGAACTATCAATTCTGTTACGTCTGGGTGTGTATAGTGGAGTCTGAACGTGTGTGCACTGCTGAGGGATGTTCCTGTCATCACTAAGCTATTAAACAGTGAAGTCTTTGTTTGACCAACACAACTTCATCAGAACTCTTCAGTACATGAGGACGTATGATGCATGAGTACTGTTTATCTGAGGGGTTTTGCTACTAGTAGATGGATAGATAGCTATAGTATGGGAGGATGGATAGATATATGGGTGGATGATGCTATAGATTAGTGGATGGACACAATAATTCAATAGATGTGTGTGTTGAATTGATGGAGGCAAATGACTTGACTGATGGATGGGTCAGATGATCGATTGGTCAGTGGATGTATTGGATGGATGGATGGATGGATGGATGGGTTGTTAGATGGATGGATGAATAGATGGATGGATGAGTTGTTGGATGGATGGATGGATGGATGGGTTGTTGGATGGATGGATGGATGGATGGATGGATGGATAGATGGATGGATGGAATGGTCAGTAAAAAAGTTTGATGGATGGATGAATTAATTAATTAATTAGATAGAGATAAATTGATTGATGGATGAACATTTGAATAAATATTGTATAGATGAATGGATGGACAGAATAAATGAATGTTTCATGGGTGAAGGCAGGTGGTATGATAAATGAGTCAGTTTGTGGATGGATTTGTCAGTAGATGGATGGATGAATGGCAGCATGGTGGCTTAGTGGTTAGCACTGTCGCCTTGCACCTCCAAGTCCTGGGTTCGATTCCCGTGTTGGGTCTGTGTGCATGGAGTTTGCATGTTTGCCCCCTTCCTTGGTGGGTTTCTTCCATGCTTTCTGGATTCCTCCCACAGTCCAAAGACAAATGAATGGATGAATATTGGTATGGTCAAATATATACAATTAATGTACAGTAGGATGTCTTGACATTGATGGGTGCATGGATGAATATGGAAGGATGGACAGATGGTTAAATGAATATGTATCTCATTGGCTAGTTGGATGAGTATGGCTGCACTTTAATGGTTGAATATTATATTAAGGACTCTCACATGCTGGAGTGCAACAATAAGAAACCCACTTTCGTTTTAATTTCATATTGATTTTTATCATTTCTGATAAAACACTCAACAAAAAACGGACGGGTGAGTCATCCTGCACGCAGGGGACCTGTCCTAAATTCAGGGATAATTAAACTCTCTATATTCAGGTCCCAGACCATGAAAATTCATTTTGATGCTTTCAGATGATTTAAAAAAAAAAATACAATGAAAAACATGAACATTTAGAAACAAAGCATGATCTAGAAGCCATTTTATAAACACACTGGAGGAATTATTATCAAAACAGTGATTTGTGTCTGGATTCGAAATGTTTAAAGCCATTACATTTCAGGCTACAAATTATTGTTCGTTTGTTCTCACTATGCTGAGGCAACACTGCAGGAGGAAAGAGTGATATTTGTTTTGTGCTGGTCTGCACAGCTCCGAGCTCCAACATCAGACAGTGAAGCAGCATCAGCATGACCCAGATTCATCTCATATTAGATACACGCTATACGATGCATACGCTCTCTCTCTCTTTCTATCTATCTATCTATCTATCTATCTCTATTATAAATATGCATTAGAACTTTGTCGAATTTACAACCTGCGATGAGGAGAAGCCAAATCAAACTCCCCTCACCTTGGAGCTCCTGCGACACTTGCCTCAACCCTAACTTCAAAATCAAATCAGCATGGCCACTGTTAGTGTTAACACTAAACACAGGAGCACCTCTTAGTGTTTAATGAGATACCTGAATTATATATAGACTTTCTTTTACGGTTTGTTGTTTAAAGAACAGAAATACTATACATCACTAATCACAGTTAGATGCTCGTTTTTGGATAACAAAAGAAGAACATGGACAGACAGACAGACAGACAGACAGACAGACAGACAGACAGATAGAAAGAAAGAAAGAAATAAGACAGACGCCCTTCTTCAAAGCACTTCTGAGATTGTAGGAGGTCGGAAGACTAGATATTGAAAGTGGTTGCTGTTATTAAGCTGCTGTCACACCGGGCTATTCGCTCCATGGGGTTCAGACAGCTCTTTACGCCGGTGTTTTTTTCACTTCATTGCTCCTGTAACAACAGCTAGTGATGCAGACAGAGATGTTGAAGCACACAATGTTGAGGTGTCACACCACTGGAAAGGAGAAATCTGGTGAAAGGAACATGTCCAGGAGAACCATCACTAAATCCTCTCTTAGTTTCTCTGATGTACCTCTGATTGCTTTACTCTAACAGGAAGGATAAAAAAAAACCCATCCTGCAATGGTTCACAAGCAGCTTTAGTGGTAATAAGGCATTTATATGTGGAACATCTTTAATTACCTGATGGCTTCGTTCACACCTGACAAGCAGCAGTTTGGTGCTATTGTCCTGCATCAGGTATCGATTTTCACTGCAAATGGGTTTATGTTGCATTAGCTGAGAATAAGGGATGGACATCTTCACAGGCTTTGGGATGGGAGGAGTAAAATGTGTTGGAAGGAGAAATGAGACGCTGTGGGTTTGTAATGGACGGTGGGAAGGAAAAACAGTTTATGAGCATTCCATATGAATTAGTATATATCTGTTCTAGATTATTATTTATATAGATAGATAGATAGATAGATAGATAGATAGATAGATAGATAGATAGATAGATAGATAGATGTACTGAAGGATGGAAGCAGTGTGTACAGACGAGTATTTGTGTTGTGTAAGGCAGATAGCGGGTGTGTAGGCCGAGGATTGAGTAGATGAGCGTATGCTGAGGGAGAGAGTGGGAGTGAGAGCAGATACACTAATGACCTGTATCTGGGTTTATTTATTAGCTCACTAATGCCTAGCGAAACATATCAGGAGTGAACATCCGCAACGATTACGCCGCGCCGCAAACGAGAAATAAATTGTTTTCCACCCAAAAGTTCCTTCCACCGTGAAAAATGTCTCGCCGCTAGTAATTTCAGCCGACTGCCTCCGACATTCTGTGGACAAATTGAGCGGTGCTCTCCCGCTGAGAAAAAGAAATACAGTCATGTCTCTTGTCTCTGAGTGTGTGCTTCTTTCACTGCCTGCAGAGTTGGAGCAGGGGATTATGGGTAAAAATCTCATCATCCGAATCTCTCACACAAACACAAAGCTGAGAGTTTTACTGTCAGGAGCTATGTGAAAGGTATTTATGATAGATAGGATGAATGGATTGATGTTTGGATGAATGTATAGATGGGTTGAAAGGATGGATTGACAGACAGCTGATTGGATTTATACATTGATGGTTGAAGAATAGATGGGAGGGACACAGATGGGTGGATGGGTAAAGGGGATGGATGGACATAAGAGTTGATAGATATATGGAGAGATGGAAAAGTTGGACAGATGGATAGGTGATGAGTTGATGTATAAAACAAAATAGAAAAGTAGAAATTATATATATATATATATATATATATATATATATAATAGACAGGTGCTGACAGGTACATTCAGGAGTGTACAGATGGGTTTCCAGAGATGCTTCCTGTTCAAAGATCAAATGAGGAGAGTGTCATGTTTATTAGTCCATAAAAGGAAGTTAACTTGGTTTTTCTGGCTGTGGATGATTTATGGAATATTTAATAGCAGAACATTAACATTTAAACATTAAAACTGAATAGTTTCTGTAACTGTAAACTCTGAACACAACCATAAAGCATCACAGATCCACAGAGTAAAAGCAACAGGATAGGACAGAACCCTAAAGTAATCTAGAACACAGCGGATGTAGAAGTGTACATATTTTAATTCAGAAGCTTTGTTAGTGAACAGTGCTGAAGTTCAGAAGGAGACACAGAGAGACAGGCACACAGAGAAAGACAGAGGGTGAGACAGAAAGATAAATAGAATGAAAGACAGACAGAGACAGACAGACAAACGAGAGACAGACAGACTGTGAGAAAGACAGAATGAGAAAGAGTGAGAGAGAAAGACAGATGAAAAACGAAAGACAGATTGACAGACAGAAAGAGAAAGATAGAAGATTTAGAAGCTTTGTTGGTGCACAGTGCTGAAATTCAGAGATAGACACAGAGAGATAGAAAGATATAAAGACAGAGAGGCAGAGAGGGGGGATAGATAGACAGAAAAAGACAGAGAGCAGTAAACACATACACTGAGAGAAAGACATAGGACTGTAATATGAGGTTGATGTTGGGTGAGTGTGTTAGACAGACAAAGAAATTGATAGACAGAGAGTGAGACAGATCGACAGTTGTGTGAGTGAGAGAAAGACAAACTGACAGACAGAGAGCTATAATATGAAGCTGATGTTGAATGATTTAATGAGTGAGACAGACAGGCAGACAGACAGACAGACAGCTGTGTGAGTGACAGGTCAATCTCAGCTTAATTTTCGGCCTGATGATCAATCATGCCTGTAATGAGAGTGTATGTGACCCTTATCACCGAGTAAACCCTTAGAACCTGATGGGTTTTTACACTTGTGTTCTGGAGTTCATAACTCACTACACATTCACTACAGTCTCACTACAGTCTCCTCCATCACACACTCAGACTGCTGGCTGTAGTGTTGCCATGGCAGCCAAAAACAAACCTGAATGAAGGATGTACAGCCATTAGGCAACACTTGAAGCCGAGGGTCTGACATTCCATACTCATTACTGAAGACGTCACATTAAAACTGATCATTGGATTTTAAAATAAAATAAAAATGTAATTAAAGAATTATATTAAAAAAAAAAGAAATCAGAGCGTTAAGAGTTTAGCTGTTGTTGTTGTAGGGGGTGGTGCTGTAATCAAAATGCTGATAAAATGTGCTTATAAACGCTGCTGTTCCACATCCAGTGGGCACATCTAAAGTCTGTAAGAGATTGTAATTAATCTAACACTGTATACATCACTCGGTTAGTCAGTCAGTCACTAAGCTGCTCGCTCAGTCAGTCACTCAGTCAGTCACTGAATCAATCACTCAGTCAGTCACTAAGTTGTTCGCTCAGTCAGTCACTCAGTCAGTCACTAAGTTGCTCGCTCAGTCAGTCACTCAGTCGATCACTCAGTCACTCGGTCAGTCAGTCACTAAGTTGCTCGCTCAGTCAGTCGTCAGTCAGTAACTCAGTCAGTCACTAAGTTGCTCGCTTAGTCAGTCACTCAGTCAGTTACTCAGTCAGTCATTCAGTAAGTCACTAAGTTGCTCGCTTAGTCAGTCACTCAGTCAGTTACTCAGTCAGTCATTCAGTCAGTCACTCAGTTGCTCGCTCAGTCAGCCGTTCAGTCAATCAGTCAGTCAGTCAGTCAGTCACTCACTCACTCAGTCACTCACCCAGTCAGTCAGTCACTAAGTTGCTCACTCAGTCAGTCACTGAGTCAATCACTCAGTCAGTCACTAAGTTGCTCGCTCAGTCAGTCACTCAGTCAGTAACTCAGTCAGTCACTAAGTTGCTCGCTTAGTCAGTCGCTCAGTGAGTTAATCAGTCAGTCATTCAGTCAGTCACGCAGTCAGTCAGTCACTTATTCAGTCAGTCAGTCATGTACTCAGTCAGTTACTCAGTCAATCACTCAGTCAGTCACTCACTTACTCAGTCACTCACCCAGTCAGTCACTCACTTAGTCAGTCACTCAGTTGCTTGCTCAGTCAGTCACTCAGTCACTCACTCATTCAGTTGCTTGCTCAGTCAGTCACTCAGTCACTCACTCATTCAGTTGCTTGCTCAGTCAGTCTCTCAGTCAGTCACTCAGTCAATCAATCAGTTAATCAATCAGTCAATCACTCAGTCAGTCACTCACTCAGTTAGTCACATAGTCAATCACTCAGTTGCTCGCTCAGTCAGTCACTCAGTCAGTCGCTCAGTCAATCAGGTGATTTCAGGGCCTCTGCTCTTTCAGCTACAAAACACAGCATTCTGATTCAGTGCACAGTCACAGAGTTTTTTAGCCGAGGGAAGGGTGCCATGTCGCTGTGAAGCATGAGAACCGACGCTGAGATCTGGACATTCTAACACACACGTGTCAAACTCCAACCCCAGGCCAAATCCACCCCACTGACTCCTTTCATTTCACCTGCACCGCCTTACAAAAATAATAAATAAATAAATAAATAAATAATATCAGAACAAACAACAGTGCAAAAAAAAACCCGAACCTTGTGTATGTATGTGTGTCTGCTGTGTTTTCTGCTGTCACATTACAGTCAGCCAAACACAAATGTGTATAATTTAAGTCTTAGGCACCATATTATCTTTAGTACAAATGTTGTTATATATGTTTATCATGTCTGCGTTAAGGTGTTACAAAACCATTCACTATTACAATGCAAAAACATTACATCAAGGGAAATATTCTTGAATCTAACCAAGCCTATTTATAATTTCCTATTAATTTCCACAAATATAAGATTATTGGCAGATCATTTCTCTTCTTTCAAAAAAATAATTTCTAAAAACTATCAAAATTATGCGGCAATAGAACAAAACACTTTTTATTTGCACATTTAGTAACATTTGACTAGAAATAAGCTTAAGAATATTATATTTGTTACGTTGTGTTCTTATTTAAAAAAATATATAAATAGTTTTGGTTAGTTTTGATCACACCATCACGTCATCACATCATCACCCCATCACCCCATCACTTACTACATAACCCCATTACACCATCACACCATCACTCCATCACAAAATCACTCCATCGCACCATCACATCATTACTCCATCGCACCATCACACCATCACATCATCACTCCATCACATCATCACTCCATCACACCATCACTCAATCAAACCATCACTCCACCAATCCATCAATTCCATCATCTCTTCACTCCATCACCATATCATACCATCACTCCATCACACATCACTCCATCAATCCTTCACAATATCACTCCATTGCACCATCACACCATTATTCCATCACACCATCACTCAATCATTCCTTCACTCCATTGCACCATAACTCCATCAGACCATCAATTCCATCATCTCTTCACTCCATCACCATATCATACCATCACACCATCACACCATTATTCCATCACACCATCACTCCATCGTACCATCACATCATCACTCCATCACTCCATTGCACCATCACTCCATCGCACCATCACTCCATCATTCCTTCACTCCATCACTCCTTCACATCTTCATGTCATCACTCCATCACACCATTACTCCATCACTCCATCACACATCAATACATCACTCCATCGCTCCATCATTCCTTCACACCATCACTCCATCACGTCTTCACATCATCACTCCATCCCACCATCAAACCATTACTCCATCATTCCTTCACTCCATCACTCCCTCAGGTCTTCATGTCATCATCCATCATGTCCTTCACTCTGTTGCACCATCACTCCATCACACCATCATTCACTCTATCACTTTATCGCACCATTACTCCATCATTCCATCACACCATCACTCCATCACAACATCACTCCATCATTCCTTTACTCCATCATACCATCACTCCACCACGTCTTCACGTCATCACTCCATCACACCATCACACCATCACACAATAATTTCTCCACTCCATCAAACCATCACTCCATTGCACCATCACTCCATTAGTCCGTCACTCTATGGCACCATCACTCCATCATTCCTTCACTTCATCACACCATCACGTCTTCACATCATCGCTCCATCCCACCATCAAACCATTACTCCATCATTCCTTCACTCTCGTCCTTGTTTCATTCACTCTATTGCACCATCACTCCTTCACATTATCACTTCATCGCACCATTACTGCATCACACCACCATTCCTTCACATTATCACTCCATCGCACCATCACACCATTATTCCATCACACCATCATTCCATCACACCATCACTCCATCATTCCTTCACACAATCACTCCACCATCACTCCACACCTCCACCATCACACCATCACTCCATCACACCACTATGATTTATTACAAGATATTACATGAGATTTAACATAAAATAATTATTACACCAAAGGATATTTTTACTTTTTATAACATTTTAATCGGCTGAAAGAAAGGAATAAAAAGAGATAAATGATCTGATGATAGAAGCAAATTATTTCGTGGTAAAAAAATAAGTAAATGTCTTGAGCATGTTTAATAAGTGCGTGACTGTAATGAGACAGCAAGGACACACACACACACACACACACACACAAACACACTGTAGAAATCAGGAGAGGTTCATTCCATGTTTTGTTTTTTGTTTTTTGCAATGTTATTTGTTCTGATATTATTCATTACTTATTACTTTTGTAAGCCGGTGCAGGTGGAGTGAAACGACTTTGACACGTGTGTGTTAGAGCGTCTTTGTCTCTGCTTCACAGTAATTTACTAATACATAAATACATCTTTATCTTTTTACACACACATATAAGATATATATACACAATGAATGAAAAAAAATAACAGTTGTTAATTATGAAGAAAAATATTAATTTTAAACGTCCTTGTTTCAATGCTACACAGAGTAAAACCCACGCAGCTAACTGAGGTGTGTATGCACAGTCACAATAACGCTAATGCTATTAAGTATTAATTGCTAGTTTTAGATGAACTGAATTAATAAGATGCTCCTGGAGAGTCGATTAACGGCTCAGAAATAAATAAATAAATAAATAAATAAATGAAAACCCTGCTCCAGTTCCACAGCATTCATCCTGAAAACATTTACTGTGAGGTACTTATTCGCTTTCTTAAGTTTTATATAGCGATGTTGTTTCACACCCTAGGTTAAACTTCATGATGTGTAACAGAGCTCGAGGTTACAGAAGCTTATCAAATCTCTAATTTCATCTCAAACCACACGTAGTCTTCAGTTCCTCAGCCGTGCTCTGATCCGTCTCTCCTCTCTGTCCTGCAGCTCATCGTGGGGATCATCCAGGCCGCCGAGCTCCCTGCCATGGACATGGGCGGCACCTCCGACCCCTACGTGAAGGTTTACCTCCTGCCCGACAAGAAGAAGAAGTTTGAGACAAAAGTGCACAGGAAGACTCTAAACCCCACCTTCAACGAACAGTTCACTTTCAAGGTAAGAATGGAGGTTCTGTTCCCCCGAGGCAGAAGCACAGAGCTTTCTCTTCTCGTGCTTTTCATCTGAGTTCGTTGCCGAGGTTTTCAGTGCAGTGTGAGCTCCTGGGATAAAGTCATGGATGTCTGCACGGCAGAATGAGGACAGCGCTCGTCTAGTGCGCGCCTTTAAACAGCTACACAGTGTCACTCTAACCCTGCTGAGCATCACCACAGCTGTCATTTATCCCCTACAAAACCCAACAAAGACAGCTGAGATGATTGACAGGTGTGTAGAAAATATTATACCTGACCGGCTTGAAGCCCCGCCCCCTTTACTTTACACTTCACCCACTGGGAAGAAACTCTCACTGTATTAATCATTAACACAACATTCAAGCCATGCTACATCAGTGTGCTACATCAACGTTTATAGAGCTAGCATAATTATGAGTTTTTAAAAAAAAAAGTGTTTACAGAGCTAGCATGATTACGAGTTTTAAAGGAAAACACGTATAGAGCTAGCGTGATTACGAGTTTTAAAGGAAAACACGTATAGAGCTAGCATGATTACGAGTTTTAAAGGAAAACACGTATAGAGCTAGCATGATTACGAGTTTTAAAGGAAAACACGTGTAGAGTTAGCATGATTACGAGTTTTAAAGGAAATCGTTTATTGCGCTACCATGATTATGAGACACATATTTGCAATAATTGCTTTGGTCACACGTGTGCAGTCCCTGAACCTATTAAACAGAGACGTTTGTGTAATTAGCGCCTTCTTACTCTGACATCTAATATATTATGTGTGAAACTTTGAGTGAAGCACTGCACCACCAAAGCCACGTGGCTTTATAACTATCCGTACGCAGGCTTAGGTAACATCAGGTGCGTCAGGCAACAACATTTAAAACACTACACAAACACAGAGTTGTTTTGAGGATCATTTGTTCAAACTCAATCACGTCACCGTCATTTGACGAGAGTCATGCTAACTTTCAAAAGCGACGTGGTCCCAAGGGTGTGGTTTGGGAGAAATGTAATAACAACCATAGAACAACATTATACAGCGTTCGGACTCCTGCGGGAAACATTTATTGCACTTCCTGTTAGAGACACCTTTTGTAAAAGGACTATATAAAAAAATATGTTTTAATATTTTACATTGCTACATTCTAACTCCGCCCCCTTATTAAAGGAAACTGCGCTATTCATATTCCGGGTCTGATGTTTAGTAATAAACATAACATTCTGTAATAAACTTAAAATAATGTATATTGTGTGTGTGGGTGTGTGGGTGTGTGGGTGTGTGTGTGTGTGTGTGTGCATAAGTGCATGCATTAGCATGGAGGATGAACTAGCCGCCTCGCCTTGTCCATTACGTCTCCTCTGGACTATGAAGCAGTTTGTCACCGTGTTATTTGAAACAATCACCTTTTATAATGAGTTAGGTCTGACAAACAGATCAATTGGAGACAATCAGGTATCTCACACACACACACACACGCACACACGCACACACACACACACACACACACACACACACACACAC
>JAOVVB010000015.1:17362930-17377930 GCA_028570985.1 Heterobranchus longifilis
AATCCCGCCCCCAACCCCCAATCCCCAAAAGAGCGCTTAAAGCATTGAAATAACAACAACTACAGACTACTTATTATCTGCATTTCTTCAGTCATTTTTCTAAAAACAAAACCCACCTTATTGAATTCTAAAGACAATCAGACAAAAGAGCTTCTCCTCTTTAATTCCCATCTGCATCACAACTGAAAAGAATTAAAAATTTAAAAAAGGAACCGTCTCTTGTCAGTTAGTCTTCAAACGTTTTGTCCGTGACAAACCCTCAGACTGTAATTTGCTTTTCTCACAAACTGTGGAGTAAAACAGCTTCCAGCAGCGCAGCACACAGGACTCATTTGATTTTTCATTTGGTTATGATGGGAAAATCTGTCATTACACTGGAGATAGAGTTTCTTGTTAAAGTAGACGTGCAGCGCTTTACAGAGGAAAATAACTAATTAATCCTCGTTTATGGGAAGGTGTGATCAGAAATATGTTACATTTGAAAATACCCGCAGTCCTGGTGCAGCGTAGTGCTCACTCTCTGAACTTCACACGAAACTGCACTGCCAAACTGTTTATTAGAAATAAGACACATTCATTAATTAAAGCAGCAGTATGTACTATTTAAGATCATCTACTGTCCATTAGGTGAATTACATTTGTAATTAAAGCATCGACAAAACGTCACCTTCCCCAGCCTGAGCCATTAGTCTGTCCGTTTAATCTGCATGTGCTGTGTTTCTGTTTATGGACGATGGACAGGGTAGAGGAAGAAGATCCGGTGCTTAACAATATTACAACCATAAAGTACATGATGATCATAGCTCTGCAGACATTTTCATTCATACATACCGCACCTTTAAAACACTGAAGCTCATTTTATACATTAAGGAGTCTGATGAGAAATCACATAGAGAGTGGTGAGAAAATGGAAATTCTGTGACCTAGAAAAGGTGCTACATCACAGGCGTACGGATTTGACAAGAACTAGGCCTCCTCGGCGAGTGTACATCAAGAACGAGGAATATCTGCCGATCTTTTGATTTGCGAATGGCAAGAATGAGGAGCACTGATCCAGGAATGAGGAGAGGTGAGGAGTGATCGACACCAGGCCCACGACTATGAGGAGAGCAGGGTGAGCGAGGCACAAACGAACGGTGCTAGCGCTGCATGAGCCAAATGGGATCTTTTCACAATCGCTGTCCTTGATCTTGCCAGCGCTCATAGACCACTCGCCAACACGCTCCTCGTTCTCCTCAATCTCACCAGGACTCTCACCAAGTAGGATTATTCCTCAATTACTCCTCAGTCGCCTCAGTTTTCACCAATATCGCTTTTGGTGAGATTTCTCATCGGACTCCAGTATGTATAAAAAGAGGCTTAAGTATTTATAATTTGGATATTTTTATTTATTCATTTATTGTGTGACAAATCGTGCTGCATTTATTAAATCAGAGAAATCACTGGTCATTTAATTATTAGCCAACTTTAATGATTAGTAATGTACTGGGCATTTAGTTATATTGACTGTCCTGCGGGGGGAGCCATATTTACTATATAAACAGTTTTTTGTTTTTTTTTTGTCAGCAAAAAGTGAAGAATTTAATAAATATGATTATTTATTAGGTATTCTATTTAATGATCAGCAGGAGACATCATTTAAAAAAAAATAAGATCCAGCTTTTAATTAATTGGCCGGCAGGTGACAGTTGACAATTTCGGAAATAGAACACATTTCTGCAATTTAATATTTAACATTATTTTAATATTTTGTATCATCAACAGAGTGACATGACGTTAATATCAGTTTCAGTACACCATGGAATATACTGTGTAAGGTAGGAAATAAATCAAGCGTTGGTAGTGTTGTAATGATTTGAACGACGTACTAACTCACTGTAAACTAGCAGAGCTACATCAGCTGTGAATGAACACTGAAAGCACACAGGGTTATTTTTGTGTTTCCGTTGTCAGAGTGTGGAAGGCGAGCACCATGAGAAGGCGGTGGAGCTGCTAAAGGCGGCTGAGGGCAGCGTGAAGCTGGTGGTGCGCTACACACCCAAAGTCCTGGAGGAGATGGAGGCTCGCTTTGAGAAGCTCCGCTCTGCCCGACGCCGCCAGCAGCAGCAGCTCCTCATTCAGCAACAGCAACAACACAACCTCAACACTCAACAGAACCACACAGCGTAGGTGAGGCTTTTCATTGCTTTAAGGCCCCCAACACACGGACAACAGGGGGCGCTGCAGTTACTGAGTAAGAACGGTCATTGTGTTTTTATTTATTGTCCAGCACGGGTTGCTACGGTTATCAAAAAAGAGGGGTGAGTGGATGTTCCTGTTAAGCAGCAGGGGGCAGCACAATTGCAAAGACAGAACGGTCACAGTTAGGTATTGTGCAGCAGGGGGCGCTAAAGTCACCAAGAAAATGTACTTAATCACCATCAACTGACTTAAATAAAAAGTATTTTTATTAACAAAAAAAAAAAAACTCTAGGTAATGGTTGTTTTATTGCCATGAGTAAGAATGCTTATATTTTGTACATGTATTGTCCAGCAGGGGGTGCTATGATTACAGTTATAATAATAACAGTTGCTGTGTTTAGTTATTGTTCAACCAAATAAGTAATTATTGGATATTTTATGTAGAAGAGGGCGCTACAGTTACTTAGGAAAATGAATTATGGTTACAGAGAACGTGTATACAGTATATAAAAGCAGGTGCGCTTTTTTATTAAATAAAATAAAATAATGGCCATTAAAGCCTACTACTATTATCATCATTAGAATTATTGTGAGTAGTAGTAGTAGTAATAAAATATTACTACTACTACTGCTACTCATAATAATAATGTACATTTATTATGAGCCGTGTTAGCATTTTTAGACCTCACATATGTTCATCAACATTTCAAGTGTGTTTTAGGTGAGTTGAGACACACTGGTAACCTTAACATTTGCCTTAGCCTTAGCTAACACTCTCTCAGCGATTGTTGCTTTGCTACTTCACAGGTTGTTGCAGAAGAAGAAAAAGTAACAAGCTATATTCGAACTTCACAATCTGCAGACGAGGGTCGCGTCCTGTTCCGTTCAAGACCACTCTTTAACTCTTTTACAACGTCCTGAGCGTAGACCCCGGTGCTCGCTAAACACACCTACGACTGCAGAACAATGTCAGCGAGCACGCTAGCAGCGTAACCTTAACTTCTCTTTTTTCCCACCAATCGTGACTTGGTCCAAAGAAAAAGTCCTGCTTGTAGTCTAATTAGAGTTTTTATTTGTGTTTCCGAACCAGGTTCTTGTTTAGTCACCGCTTTCTATGCTAACTTATTAACTTATTAGATTCTTCTGGTGCTTGTGTCTGTGAGAAAGAAAATAGTGTCAGATGTTGTCTTTTATCGGATAAAAGTGAGGTATTTTATACCGTATTGTAGCAAGAAATATTTTATATGAAAAAGTATAGATTTAGCAATAACACACTTCAGTTGGTTTGAAACTAAAATGTCATTTCAAACGTCAATTCAGTAAAACATTTTAGTTTGATATTCTGTGCAAATAAACCTGATAACTTTGAACTATGGAGCAAAAATGCTAATATAGCTAATTAAAACATGTCAGCAGAACATTAAAGGATAACTGCTAGCAATACTGTTAGCTAACTGCACGATTTCACACTTTTGTTGTTAGCCATGTTAGAATTTGTGGACATTATGTGCTTAGACATAATCACACTATGAAACAAACACCTCACAGCTAGCATAACATTTAGCATTACTTCTAGCATTTCTGCTAGCTAACTACATGCACTCCCACTTTAGCGATAGTTAACATTTAGTGTTTTAATGAAATTAATTGGGACAAAATGCTTCTATTACAAACAACAAACATTAGCCTGCAGAAAAGGAAAGTTAGCAGTGGATTGCTAGCTTTGGGCTTTGTTACTGTAGGTAGCATTTTAGCTCCATGTGAATGATTTACACAGAATATAGAATCTCATATCTACGCTATTAAATGATAATTTGCTTAAATTGACCAAGTGTGATTAGCTACATTTACGGATTTGTTACAGATGCAATTTTACAGTTATTAAATAAAAAATAATAATATTTATGAGGACATGAATGTCGTACACAGATGTATGAAATAAATAGTTATATAGTGTTGGCCGTGTAACTTAACGATATTTTATTATTTGTAATTTTTTTTTTAGTTTAGTGATTTAGTTTTTAATTTTATTGAATTTTATTGTATGTTCTGAAACTGAGCGTCTCGTTTGGTCAAAACCGTCCGGAATTTTCTCCACATCTGACAATCATTTATTCACCGTGATTAACAACTTTAATGACTCTTTAAAGGAACACGTCAGTAAAGAATCAAACATACACAATATTTTCTTAATTTCATTTTCTAAATATTAATCTATTAGACAAGACAAGCCGAGTTTCCTTGGTTTCTTATTAAAACCACGATGTTAGTGTAACCAACATTAGTCTACTGTGAACATTAAAGTGCCATTAAATGTTATTTTATCACCTTAAACTGCCGAGTTTAGTTTGTGGGGATAAATTATTATTCCAAACAAAATTACTATAGACTTCTGTAGGCAAAGTCGTTTGTGGTGTGGCTAGTCATAAAATTCACGCTAGCTAACATGAAATCTGTGTGTGGCTAGTCATTAAATTTACAGTAGCTAATGTAATATTTAAATTTCTAGCTAGTCATACAATTCATGCTAACCAGCATAAAATCTTCCTGAATGGCTAGTCATTAAACATAGATTAGCTAACATAATGTTTTAATGTTTGGCTATTCATAAAATTAATTCTAACTAGCATAATTTTCCATGTGTGGCCAGTCATTAAATATAGACTTGCTAATGTACGGCTTTCATGTGTGGAAAGTCATCAAATTTATGCTAGCCAACATAAGTTTGAGTGCATGGCTAGATCTATAAAATCCATGATAACTAACAATAAAGTTCCATTAACACTAGATAATGTAGTTCTTTAATGCATGGCTAGTCGTCAAATTCACACTAGCGTAACATTTCCATATGTGGCTAGTCATTACATTTACACTAGCTAACATAGTGTTATCATGTGTGGCTAGTCGTTAAATTTATGCTAGCTGACGTAACATTTTAATGTTTAACTAGTTGTAGAATTCACAAAACCTACCATAACATTTCCATCTCTGGCTAGTCATTAAATTTACATTAGATAAAGTTAAATTTTATATATGGCTAGTTGTAAAATTTATGCTAGGTAATGTTTTCATGTGTGGCGAGTCACAAAATTCACACTAGCTAACGTAACATTTTAACATGTGGCTAGTCGTGAAATTACACCATCTAATAGAGCTGAAGTTAGCGTCTTTTAATAAAAAGGAAATGAGTGCAGTAATGATTGAGGAAAATTCATTCTTACATACTGTAATTCTATTTAGAGCTGATGTAAATTTATGTAATTTCAGGCTTCTAGATAATAATCAGGCTAATGCTACGACTCGGTAGCTCATGCTCTCTGATTTTCTGCGAGTCTGTGAGTCAGGTTAATGTTAAGTTACAAATTCTAACATTAAATATAGGTAAAATACCTTCTAAAATAAAATGACATTGTGTTTAATGATCGTTTAAAGCAGGTGTGTGTGTGTGTGTGTGTGTGTGTGTGTGTGTGTGTGTGTGTTGGGTGACAGACTTTACTAATCTTAGCCTCATAACTAACTTACAAAGCAGAAGATATCTGTCACTGAAGCGTCACAAAACGCCGATTATTGTGTACGTTTGATTTTGAACTGAATCGTTCCTCTAAAGTGAGTCAAATAAATCAGTTTGTTAATAAGTGTAATATTTAAGAAGTTGTTTTATTCCATGGATTATTCTACAACATCAAAGCTTTTCTTCAATCTGAGTTTTTTTTCTGGATTTTAATTCGAATCAAAACACTTGAATTTGTTCTAAAGAATCGACTCAGTAAAGTGAGTCATGAAGTCTGATGCGACTCTGAATCATCTGAACGACTCTGTTGGTTTTGCTCGGTTTATCTGTGAAGCGGTGCGAGATCCGGTGCAGTGAAACCGTGCTGTAGGAACCAGGCGATGCTGTGAAGTCAATCTGCTGTACGAGCTGTTCCTCGGTCGATCTTTTCTCTCTGTTTTGTATGTCTTAAACACTTTTCTTATCGACGACGTGCATTTTGAAGACTGATTAAACTTGTACAGAGAGACAAAAACAATACCAGTTGATATGCAATTGTTATATACGTATATTAAATTACATATATATTATATTTGTATGAATAAATAGATATATGTCCGTGTCTACATCAGTGTCTCGACTAGTTTATTTTTGTAACACACACACACACACACACACACACATTAGATAATTATTCATTATTTAATCAACCAATCCAAATTCATGCTAGCTAATAAAATGTTTTCCCGCGTGGCTAGTTGTAAAATTCATATTAGCTGACATAATGTTTCTATGTGTGGCTCGTCGTTCCAGTTAGACTAGATAACAACATTTTCATGTGTGACTTGTCATAAAATTTAAGCTAGACAGTATAACATTTTCTTGTGTGGCTAGTCGTTCAATTCATGCACTTTCCCAAGTGCTTAAATCAGTGCTTACCTTTTATCTTAAATCATTAACAAGCCACGCTACAGTAGATTAATTGATTATTTACCTAATGGTTTGTTTGTTTGTCAGGTAGAAATCGAGGGTTTGTTTGTAGAAAAAGGTGGTGGTGAAGGTGTTTGTAGCACTTTTGCTGCCTCCTGGTGGACACAAACTGTTACTACAGGTTTAAAAGATTCCTTCAGAAAACTTCAGGACAGAATGTTTATTCCCAGCCAGATATAAACACCAGGAAAACAGTGTAACTGATTTATTATTACTTATTACCAGGAAACTAATATATTTGTTTGACTGTCTTTACTTTCTGACACACGCACACACACACACACACACTGGTCCATCTTCATCATCAGTCATCAAGCACTACCCCAAGACAGGAATCGAACCCGGACCCTGGAGATGCACGGCCACAGTGCTTACCACTACGTCACTATGTGTGTATCTATTCAGTTCCTGCCAAATTTTGAGATCATTAAAAGGTTAACATTTAGCAATTTTAGTCTTCACATTTAAATTGGCTTAAGGACAGCTTAAAGATGGCGAGCTGTTGCTATGGAAACAATAACATATGTGCAAAATATGTGCTTTAATATAAACCTGCACAGCTGTTATAGAGAACTAATCAACACCTTCTGACCAACCAGAGTGCAGGACTCAGCAACAATGTCATTATATTATTCATTCTATGTACTTACAGTATACACTATATATATATATATATATATATATATATATATATAAGTATATATAAGCATATATAAGTGTTTTGCAGCATACTGTAAGTGTTCATTCGTAATCTCTTTCTGAGTTCTTGTGCTCGTGTTCTCTATACGAGTGTTTATTAAGTGTTGGAACTCATTAGAGGTGAGAAGGGAAGTAAAGCACAGAGTGGGGGGGGGGTGTAATGAGGGAAAGGAAGGGTTAAGTGTCTTGACTAGGCATCAGATGACATACGGATGGCTTAAGTAAAGCTCACATGGCTTACAAGTTCTCTCTCACACACACACACACACACACACACACACTTGGCATGTCAGCAAAAGCCATTTGTTCATGACAATGGCATTAAAGGTGTGAAAGATGTGTAGCATTTGTTACATTACACAACGCTACACAAACCCTTACTTCCTCCTGCTCTTTTCTTTCAACGCCTTGTCATCTGTTACCTACACACACACACACACACACACACACACCTCCGAAGATGACAAATGGCGTGTGGAGGAAATCTACGTGCTGCTCTTAGCATCTCTACTGATAGACAGGAAACAGCTTCTGTAAGATCGAGTGAATTTATTCCTCATTTAAATACAATCCAGTCGTAATGTGGAGCGAGAGAAGAAACACACACACAGAGCGAGGGGAGACGTACAGAACTTAAATACAAAACTAACAAATACTGCGACTAAAATTCAAAATAAAGTACAGTATGTACAACATTATTTACAGTTACAGAAGCTGTGGATTCGTCCATACGTTATCTCTTAGCTTTTAATCAGAAGGAACATGAAGCGTGGTTTAGCGTGCAATGTACAATAATAATAATAATAATAATAATAATAATAATGTGTGATATTCAGTAAAATGTTCAGTAAGAATAACTGTGATACACTGTAATATAGAAATCGGGCATTTTTACACTGCTTATAACAGTAATGAAACATTTTACAAAATAAAAACATCAAGGTCAAAAAAAGTCCTGACATTAATTCTACATCATTATTAATAAAGCAATTAGCCCAGTTCATTGATGTTGACTTTACATACATTTATGTTTATATTCACTGGAGACAATATAAATCACTACTATTGCAAAATGTAAAAAAAAAATAATAATAATACAAAGTAAAATAACTAAAAAAATATATATATACACACAAAATGTATTTACAAATATGGTTTGCAATGTATGTTTCTGAAATGTCTTTTTAAATTTTTTGAACATTGAAGTGTTTTAGTGCGGGTTCTACATGGAAGCTACTCGGATGTCTTAGAACCTGAGAAACTGAGGAACATTTCTGAGTTACAGATATTTATTTATTAATGTATGTATTTATTTATATATTTTTGTTGAATTATTTGTAATAAATCCATTAATGTATAAAACTAATTTTTTTTTATGTTGTAATGTTTAATGTTTTTTTTTTTATTAAATCTGAGTTTGATACATTTACTTTAACATTGATAACATATAATAATAAGTTTAAAAATATTACAGCTTCCATATATATATATATATATATAGCACTGTGCAAAAATCTTAGCCTTCCTGCCTTTTTTAATACAAACTGTTATATGTCTTTATTTTATAACTTCATAATTAAATTAGTACAAAAGAACATTTCTGATTCCCAAACATTTAGTAATCCAAAAAAAAACAAGAGACAAAGAAAGAAAGAAAGAAAGAAAGAATGTTAAGCAAAGACACATCACACTGATTACTGACTTTTCATTAATTAATGTTTACTGCTTTTATAGTGTTTTTTAAATGTATAAACATTTTTGAAGACATTTTTGCTGGAGTTTTGCACAGTACTGTGAAATATCTGTAAATATTATAGATAGATAGATAGATAGATAGATAGATAGATAGATAGATGTGTATTAAAAGTTGTACATACATTGCTAAATTATATTTGTAAATAGATTTTGCGTATATTTTCATTATGAATGTTTTTGTCTCTTGTGGTAATTTCCATTACTGGATTGTAGGACACACACACACACACACACACACACACCCATACACACAGTCTGTCGCTCTTACAGGACGTGGTAGACGAGTGTGTTGGGACTTTCCGGAGTGCTGCACTGCGACTCGCAGGGGCTCGGGGACAGAGCGTCCGTGTTCCTCGAGGTCAGACGGTCCACGATGCTGGACAAACACTGGAGACTCGTAGCGCCGACAGATCTCTCCATCCCACTCACTACTGAAACAAGAGAGAGAAAAACTTGCATCAAACAAGACCGAAGTGTGAATACAGCTACGTGTGGGATGTTAATCACGATCTCAAGATAACTTTAGTCACAACTGTGTTAGAGAAATCTGGACAGTTTACAAATAACACACTGTACACAGTACAACATAAAGTGGTCAGAATGCTAGTCACTGTGTTTTGCTAATGGCTAGGGACCACAGGCATGCTAGCAACACAATCAGGTATTCCCTAATAGCACAAAATACACAACGTGATACTGTAAAGAAGCAGACATTTCATTATAAAGCAGTCATTGTTTCAAGCTAATCATATTAGCAGGTTAAAAATAAAATTACAGATTAAACATTAATGTAACGCAAACACCACAGAATGGCACATGACATTGATATGGCAGCGAAAGGGGGAAAATGCTAGTCATAGTTTTATGCTAATTAGTATGTTTGTTAGCTATCAAATTAAAATAACATTTTAAAATGTATCTAAATAATAAAATCAGACTCATTTAGACGTTCACAAGACACAATATAAAACACAATAAGACTCACAATGTTGTTTCGTGCTAACTGTTGAAAATACAAAATATAAAGAATCTGGTACACACATGTCTGCGATGTCATATACATTTACAGCAGACGCCCTTATCCAGAGTGATTTACGTTTCTATCTCATTATACATCTGAGCGGTTGAGGGTTAAGGGGCCTCGCTCAAGGGCCCAACAGAGATTAGGAGCTAGGGTTTAAACCCATAACTGAGTCCCATGCTAATCATGTTTAAGTTAGCCTCAAATTGTTATGTTTTATTATCGATCTATCTTCACTATATGGACAAAAGTATTTGGCCAAACCTGAAGTGACATTGTATCCAAATTTACACACTTCGATATGGAGTCGGTTTCCCTTTTGCAGCTCTAACAGCTTCCACTCTTCTTGGAAGGCCGTCCACAAGATTTTGGAGTGTTTCTGTGGGAATTCATTCTGTAGAGCATTTATAAGGTCAGGCACTGATGTTGAGGGGATGAGGGGTTGCTCAGTGGTTAAGGTGTTGGACTACTGATCAGAAGATCCCAGGTTCAAACTCCAGCACCACCAAGTTGCCACTATTGGGCCCTTGAGCAAGGCCCTTAACCCTCAAATGCTCAGATGTAAAAAAAAAAAGAAGAAAAAGAAAAGAAAAAGAAGAGATAATAATGTAAGTCGCTCTGGATAAGGGCATCTGCCAAATGCTCAAATGTAAATGTTGGACAAGAACTTCGTTCAAGTTCATCCCAAAGGTGCTCAATTGGATTGAGCTCAGGGCTCTGTGTTAGAGCCAGTTGAGTTCTTCCACACCGAACTCATCAAACCGTGTCTTTATAGTCCTTGCTTTGTACACTGGGGCTCAGTCATGTTGGAGTAGAAAAGGGCCTTCACCAAACTGTTACCACAAACTTGGAGGCGTAGCATTGTCCAAGATGTCTTGGTATGCTGAGACATTAAGATTGCCCTTCACTGGGGATAAGGAGTCCTGAATACAATAATTAACAGGTTTGGACAAACACTTTTACCATATAGTGTATCTCTATTATATCTATTATAGTCTTGTAATATTTATTTTTCCATTTAATTACAAATTTCCTTTGTGATTAATACATTATTTAAGGTTAGCCTCACGTAGTTCACTAAGTCAGTCTGTACTCAGATTCAGGTTAAACACTCCAGGGCTCGATGCTAGTCAGTGTTCTGTTAGCGACGGTTTCTCTTCATAATAAATCAGTAAATCGATCACACTGTGCTCATGTCCCGAATTACACACCGTACCCTATGTAGTGCCCTACAGTGTAACACTACAGTGTATTAAAGTGTTCTGATGATGATGATGATGATGATGATGACAGAACAGTGAACTTACCGCTCTGACCTTCATAACTGTGCACTGCTGCGGCGTTTAAACTGATCTGAGACCAGATGGGACTGCACTCAGGCTGCGGGGAAACAAACACCACACAATAAACCTCCATGTACATCACAAATACAAATAAATGTCACACAAATAGACAAAATATTAATTAAAGCAGGTGAAAATAAAATGACAGGAAATTGTAAAATAAAACAAACCAACAAATAAGCAGGTATCATTAATATCAGTGAATTTATTCAAAAACACTATATGAATTCTATACATCATATTAACAGATATTAAAATGTTAAATGTTTCGAATATTATTGTTTTATCAAATGTATTATTGTTATTATTATTATTATTATTATTATTATTATTAGAGACATATATACAATGTTTCATACATTCAGCAGTATTCTTGAGTAATTTTACTTTTCCAGTTATTTTTAACAAATTATTATTAAATGTTCCTAAATGTTGACTTGATAATCATAAAATAATAATATTAAAGAATTTTACTTTTATTTATTTTGGATTTTGGATTACGGTGTTTAAGTTTCTATAGCTAAAGGATGTAATTTTTGTTTGTTTTTAGTTCATGTTGCAAATGCAAAGTCGTTGAGTTTTTAATGTTCACCGTTTCTAATTCATCCTACTTGAGCATAAAGGGCACCTTTTTTCCCCCCTTTTTTTTGCACATTTTTTTCAAACCGAGGTCATACTTGGCGGATTTAGAAAGTCCTCAGCAGTTGCTTCTTTATTTCACAGCAGTCATTAAAAGAAAAAAAAAAAACAGAGAAAGGAGGAGGAACTCCCACGCTAGGCTGAGCTGCGAGCGTGCCGAATCGATCTGGGAGTGAAAACCACACCGGGCCGTGCAAGACGACACTGTGGGAGAAAAAAAACCAGCAGAACGTCCTGGCAGGAACCAGTAGGATTAGCTCAGGCTTCATTAGGCTGTAAAAAGGAGTCGAGTGGGAGAAAAAAAATAAATAAAACTAAAATCTCTGCTTAAATTTCACAGAAACACTTAAACGAGAGTAGACGTGACTGTGACTAGCAGCGAAACACAACTAAACCAAAAACCTGTAAATAGATGAAATATTAATAACCGTGGACATAACCGTTTAAAAAAAAAATCTCTGCCCTTTGGGTCGTTTCCAAGCGACAGAAATGATTCGGACGTCACGCTAATAAAATCTTACGCCTAAGAGCCCAGACGTGAAGCCGTAAGCTAATACACTGGCGTTAAAAAGGAGACAGATGTGCGTGGAGATTTATTATCAGGGAGCTTAAAGTTTAAACTCAGAGGAGGGAAAAAACACTGTGACACGCTGAAGTGGAGCCTCGAGAAATCTACATGCTAACTTTATTATTAAATTATTAAAGCCCTGCTGGGGGAAGTGTTTTACAAGTTTACTGTAAGTTCTACAAGAACTGTAAAGATAACTTACAGTATTTCCTACAACATGTAAAGGAAACCGAGCAAAATAATAATAATAATAATAATAATAATAATAATAATAATAATAATGAGAAAATTAATAATAATAATAATGAGAAAATTAATAATATAATTGAAGTAAAAGTCTGTAGGATTTCTAAACCTCTTTTAAAGTTGTTTTTTTTAGGTGGAGTGTAGTCTGTAGACTTCACACACACACACACACACACACACACACACACACTGTAGCTCAGGTGATTTTTACCACAAACTATGATTTTTTTTTAATAAGCAAATAATATATAGCAAAGCAAATAATAAAAGAAAGAGCAAAAAAAATTATTCAAAAAGAAGCAAAAATGTTTTTTAAAAATGTGTCAAAAGAAACAGCTTTTTTTTAAATACATAAAAAGTTAAATTTCACTGAAAAAGTGAATTTTAAACTTCTGAGTCTGAATCACTCTCTGATTAATACACTGTACAGAAATCCCACAATGCACTGCAGCACGCACATCATAACCCAGGAAACACCCAGAATCCAGCTTATTATAATTGATTTAGATGAAATATAATGTACACACAGTAATAGATTCCGATGAAACTGATGCTTTGTGTTCAGTCATGCTGAAAGATATATACAATATAAATACTGCAATAAATAATATGATAGAAATGTTGATAAATTGTTAGTAAACGTTGAAGTTTCTTTTTTTCCTTACATTTCTACAGCAGTGTTCTGTGTTCTGTATAAACTATATAAAAGAACGTGACATTGGAGCGATGACGGTTTCCTGATGTTAAATATCGTGATATGTTTCACATTTTCAGGTTTGACTTCATTAGAAGTTGTGTAACGTTTGTATTATTGGATTTATCTTAGTTCCAGGGAATCAGTGTCATGTGACTGCTGTAACAGCTCCTCCCTGATTTAATGAAATTCACTGATTAAAATGTTTTTTAACATAAAAATATTTCAGTGCAGATTTTCAAATTATAAAATAAGCGACGTATTGCTGGAGGAGAACGATTCTGAGTGACGTGTGAGTGTTTCTGGATTGGAGTGTGTGTGTGTGTGTGTGTGTGTGTGTGTGGTAGTGAACATGGTGGTGGAGGTGAGCGGAGTGTGTGTGTGTGTGTGTGTGTGTGTGTGTGTGTGAGATCGGGAGGCGTGTTACGCACCGCGCTGTCGGAGCAGGTGGAGGATGAGGACGGACTGGCGGGCTCGGAGCTGCTCTCGCGGCTGTAGTAGTTCTCCACGCGCTCTCTCAGAAGCTCCTGCAGGCTCTCGATGTAGTTGATGGCGTTCCTCAGGATCTCCACTTTGGGAAGTCTCTGGCTGGGGTTGGCCGAGGTGCAGCGGCGCAGAGCCTCGAACGCGTGGTTCACCTTCTTCAGCCTGCGTCTCTCACGCATGGTGGCGGCCCGCCGGCGGTCCACGGTGCTCGCTTTACGCTTGCAGGCTTTACAGGCCCACTGCAGGCAGCTCCCGGCCTCGTGGAGGCTCCCAGGGGCCCGGACGTGCTCGTCCTCGTCTGACTCCAGCTTCATCGACGAGTCGAACATCAGCGAGGAGTCAGCGTGACATGAAGTCCAGGAGTCCATGATCGTGGAGGAGAGGAGTGATGAGCTGAGGAGGAATCTGAGAGGACTCGGCTCCATACGGCTCGCTCTTATAGCGGCACACGTCCAGCGCGGGGTCAGTCCTCCTGCCCTATTGGCCCTCACACACACCCCTCTACCACCAACACCCCCCCACACCCACATACTTACACCCCACCCAGTTTCACACATCTGCATGGAGCAGTGTTTCTCATTCATCACCATCAGGAAGTAAACACACACACACACACACACACACACACACACAGTGTTATTTTTGTTGTTTATGTGATGCTTTTTACTTTTATTTCAGTTCCTTGTTGGTTCCTCTGGAAGAACTTTGGAGATTTCATTTTGAGAAAATGTCAGAAGGTTTTCCACAGAACCTCACAATGGGTTTTACTTAGAACTTTTAAAGAAATGTAATCTCTTGTTTTTTTTATTTCTAAATAAGAGATAAAACTTCCCTAAAACTTTTTTTTTCATTAGAAAGTTAGAAGTGATAACGTTCTATAAGTTTCAT
>JAOVVB010000015.1:17382930-17385867 GCA_028570985.1 Heterobranchus longifilis
GTAAGATCCTGGCAAGTTTTGAATGTTTTTCTTTTAAATGCAGCAAGAAGGTGCATTGCAAACTACAAGAGAATATTTTGAGCACATTTTCTTTCAGTCACAGGGCGTTAAAAGCATGTTAAAAGTGTTTGGGTTATATCAGTGTGAATTTTGTGTCACTTTTCAAAACGCTATAAATCCATCTCCTACAGTTTAGTCGCGGTGGATAAATCAGTCTACAGCTGTGTTTGTAGTTATTTTACTATGAAACTTATTATCAATAATATGTTGGTTGAGTTTTAATAAAGAGACAACAAAATGTGCTTTGATGGTGTTTTTGTCATGTGTGAAATAAAAGTGGTCGCAAACAAATCAGATAAAGGAGTTATATATATATATATCATTCTGTTCAGTTTAATCATTACATCATCGTGCAGCAGAATGAGATAAACCCCATTTTCTGATTTTTACTCATTTCGTCAAATGATTATTCTCTGACATATGAGGTTGTCTATAACAAAACAGTTCATTTGAAAAACCCTATTTTTATTATAGAAGCTTTAATTCATGTTTTGACCATGATAGTCACTTCTTTCTGTCACATGACCAGTACAGCGGCTGCCATGAGTGAATTGAATGTGTTTAGTAGATTTTGGTTAATGTTGAAGACAAGGAAATGGATGTTTGTATGTGACACTGTGTGTTGCAGTCACAGATATTTACACATGATATTTTCTGTGAAAAAGGACAATATGTGATTTGAATGCTGTTCACACACCATGTTATATACTAAACCAGGCTACCTGTGATAGTGTAGTGTAAGCACTGTGCTGAAGCAGAGGAATAATGTTACAAAGTGTAAAATATGCCCAAGTGATTTGTGTACAAGAAATATGAGACGGAAAGCTGTTGGTTAAACGGTGCATCCCTGTACGATGATAGCGAGCTGTCATCATGTAGTGAAGTGAAACTGAAACTGATAGAGGACGAGGCTGATGATGATGTAAGATGAAGTTTCTGTATTGTTTATCATAATTTTCATAATATCATAATTTCATTTGATCTCCAGCAGTCTTTGTCCTTAAAAACTGTTGTATGTGCAACCAAACTCTTTTTTTCTAATTTGCTGCCAGTACTTTCTGTTTGACTACAAGATCACCTTCATGTACGGAGCATGACTTCATTAAAACGCAACCAACCTATTACTGATAATAATTTCATAGTTAAATGACCACAAACACAACTGCAGGCTGATTTTTACCCATTGTGACAAAAGCTGGCGTGTTGGAGCTGGAGTTATAGCATTTGGGGGGGGGGAAAAAAATCACACAAAATTCACACTTATATAACCCAGAGAATTTTGACAAAATATTCTGTAATTTGTGGTTTTAAACAGTCTTGTGCCTCAAAGCAAACCTGCGCAAAATGTTATATCTAACAGTTTTAAAAACTTTTTGCTTCATTTTAAAAGGATAATTCTCAAAACTACAAAACAGTGGAGTTATCTCATTTTGCTGTCAAACTGTTCAAATATTTAATGCAATCAAATCTTTAAATAAATGTTCTTTAATGCTGATGACTAAATTAGTTATCGTATAGACATAGTTTATATTCTCTAACTTTAAACATGTAAAGAAGAGTAAAACTGTACATGTAGAGAGAAGTAAAACCCATTGTACAAACCTTCTCTCTGATGAGACGACTCTGCACTGGAATGATCTGAGTTTCCCTGCCATGAGTGTTTCCATCGATACTCACCATTAGCCACCTAAATACATAAAACTTCTTTAGTTCTAACTGCGTCGTGCTGTTAGAGATGTTACAGATTCATTTAAAGCATGGCTAATAAGGGCCTAGCTAAATGTTTACTACTTAAATGATTTGTGTGTTACTGTTGTTAATTTGCTTTATTACTTTTAGAAATTGTTATTAAATAAATAATTAACTGTTTAAATGCTTAATAATTAAATCAGGCCAAAACAACAGTTAGCAATAACTCTATAAAGCATTTTATTACCTTTACCATTATGTGGGCAATGCTCCTTTAAACTTTTTTTTTTTTTTTTTACCCATAGTATTGCAAATTCACACAAAGTCCATACTAAGATCAAATCAGATCAAATAAAACACCTAAACACCTAGTTAAATTAAACACATTAGCTTAGAGAGCACATTGCCATGATTGATAATAAAAATGTATTTTTTAATTGTTTCCTTCGTGTAGCATCCTCATACTTGTGAAACGGAACATAAAAAGTGTCATAATGAGACACATATTCGGTGTTGAATGTTTAATAAGCCCACAAGACAAAATGTTATAAATTTCAAAGAATAATTAATTTATCACTAGATGTGTACACATCACACACATAACAAGATTGTAATAAATTATGCAGATTTTTCTAATTTCTTTCGAATTAGCACCGCACTTTACACACACTGTTACATCACCATTTATTCTTTATAACAGAACGTAAGTGACTTTGATGAACAGATCAGTGTGAAATTGTCCTTAAGCTTTGGAAAGTACATTTTAATGAAAATCATTATTATTCTAATTGTTCTTATTGCTATTACTTTTTTTATTGCTATTATTATATTAGAGTATTGTGTCTAAAAGTTGGTCGCTACATAACTGTATTATTACGACTTCTGTGATTATTAAGTGCCTTGGTGCTTCTCTCCTTGCATTTCTTCTGTTTTACAAATTATTTTATTCCCATGCATTAATTAGTTCATTATTGTTTGCATTAAATATTTACTTAAGTTTTTAATGTTTACTGTTTTTAGTAGTTATTTTTTATCTATTCTACTTTTCTTCCCTAATTTTTATCTTTCTGTTTCCTAGGAAAGGCTTTAATATGTTATATCTTTAGTATGATGCAGATCAATTCCTGCTATCCGTTATCACCCAAATGAGGATGGGTTCCCTGTTGAGTCTGGTTCCTCTCAAGGTTT
>JAOVVB010000015.1:17408445-17421063 GCA_028570985.1 Heterobranchus longifilis
TAAAATTACAGTAGTATGGTAACATTACTAGCTTAACTTTTTTGCTGTTATTTCCATGTTCCCTTGTTTAGGTTTAAATAGCATTATTGGCTTCATGAACTTTGGTAGCATTGTTTGCTTTACTTTACTAACTCACTTTTACTAACTTTAGTAGCATTATTTGCTTTACTTAATAAACTTTAGTTTAAGCAATATTTTTTACAATGGATTAATGTTAGTTAACATTACTTCCTTTGTTACTTGCATCAGAAAATAAACTTTTCTTTTCATTATTACTACTTCTATTTAGCTTACTTTAACATTAGTTAATTTTAGCAGCCTAGCCTTTACTAGCCTAACTTAAGTAATCCTACTTGTAACTTTCCTAACTTTCATCAAGTTTGTTGCTTTGGTACTTTAATATTAGTACTGTATCATAACTCTTGATTTGCTAACTGCAGTTATGATATTATTGTGATGTTATTTGCTTCACTGTACACGCACAAGCTAAGGTCAGGTCTACTAAAGTTACTAGAAAAAAAAAATCCAGACCAGCAGACTGACATGCTTTTTTGTATACTGTACTTTTTATTGACAATATTTTTTGATCACCACATAGTTTTGACCAAAATACAATCAGTATTAAATAAAAAATGGACACAAAATAAATAAAATGATTCTCTGTAACGTGCAGAAATAACTTGAAGACAGGAAGGAGGTTCTGTACATGAGGTCACCCGGGCAACGCCTACAGAAAATAATTCAACATCTTTACACAGAAATAATAAAATAATTCACAGCAAGCAACAGGTTTGTCGTCTTTTAAAAGTTAAGTCTGGACTTGGACAAGTCGATACACACTCTATGTTCACTAGAAGCTACGCCTGTCTTGTAGTTATTTCTCCTAGTTGAGAGGCGGGGTTTTGCTTGATGAAGAAGCCAGATGATTGGCTGATGAGTGATGATTGGCAGCAGAGTGTTGGGACTCTTTCTACATCCAGCAGTCTGAGTGCACTACCAGAAACTCTTTTTCATTAACAGCGTCTGGGCACATCAGATTTAGTAAAAGGGGTGTGGCTTTTTATTTGACAGTCTAACAGGGGTGTGGCTTCCCCCCCAGTATCAGACCCCCGTTTTGGGACCTTTTTTTTTTTTTTTAACACAGGCCGTGTGGCCGCTTTATCTGTCAGCCCCAGTGAAATAGGCGTGGCCTTTTTACCCGTGAGAAAAGTGTGTGCTTTTAGATTGTGCATCAGTCCCGAAAAAGGGGGCGTGGCCCCTGACTTCTCCAAGCTAACACTGTTTAAACTGTACAATACTGAATTGCATCATATTGAAACGCCTCTAAACGAACTCTGGAAGCTTTAAGTGATTTATTCATACATCTGATAAGTTAACTGCTGTAATAAATTAAGAAGTTATACAAAACATCAGAATAAATCTCAGTGTTTCGATATTACTAATTTGTTTTTCAAAGGCTTTGGAATGTTTAAGTACTTCAGTGCACATACTATGAAAAGATTCAGCAAAGTCATGATCGACTTCCAAGCAACAGTTTGTGCTGAATAAGGGCTGAACCTAAAGTTATAGAAGATGTTAAAAACCACAACTTTCCACAGGTTTTGTGTTTATTCATCATTAAGAAAATCATTAATAATATAAATAGGGATTTTTTTTTCTTTTTAAGCAAATTTATTTGAACCTAATTACACTTTGGATGTGAAGTTGTGCCAGGGTTTCACATTTAATAATCACTACATCAGCCATGTTAATAGCCAAGTGCAGCTTTATTAAACTGATGCTAGACAGGATGACTTTACTAGCTTCAGTAATGTTATTTAATTGACTTGCTTCATGTGCATGCTCTTCCTCAAAGCTAGCTTCACTAGCTTTAATTAGTTTTGTTCTGATGCCTTCAATTAAATTGACTAAAACGTCCTTATTTAAAATCGAATGTCTATTGCCAGATGTTCATTTTTGGTTTACTGTACCACGTTTTTTCAGGTACAATACCGTTAAATGTTACACATTGACACGAAACCCAAACCCGTCCTTAAGCACAACTCACAGGCAATTAAGTTTTTCTGATTCTAATCCTACAATACTGGCATAACTTATTTTCTGTTACTTCCTTGCGCTTAATGTTACTTGATTTATTGACTTGTTTTTTCCTATGTAACTTCTGTTCTCTTTACTTTTAACTTATTTTTAACTTTCCAATAAAAAATATAGTCAAAAAAGCCACCCTTTAATTTACTAGGTAATTACTAATATATATTTTGTGATTTTCTTCATTAGCATACCTTATGTACTGTTACTTAATTTTAGCCTAACTTCAGTAATATTAATTGATATACTAGCTTTTAGTTATGTAACATTACATACTGCACTGTCAGTTGTGCAATGTTTTCACTAGCTTAGTTTCTGTACTGTTACAGCCTTTTTTTTCTCAGTAACATTTCTTGCTTCACTAGCTTGTGATGTTACTTTGCTTTGTTTATTACGTGATATTACTTTCAGTATGTTACTAGTTTAACTTAAGTAACATTGCTTGTTTTATGGTTTTAAAATCTGTACTGCTAATTAGTTTTTCATTTGTTTAGTAGCTAGCTTAAACTAGTAGTGTTTTAATTACTTGCAGTAACTTAGAGTAAAATTACAGTAGTATGGTAACATTACTAGCTTAACTTTTTTGCTGTTATTTCCATGTTCCCTTGTTTAGGTTTAACATTATCAGTCTTAACATCTGCACTGTTATTTCTGTGCTTTACGTGTTTAAATTAAGTTAGGGTACTAAAATAACAGTTTGTTTAGTAATGATAATTGATTTATTAATTTGTATTTATAACATTACGTTCCAATGTATCTTTGGTAATCCTATTTCTTACACTAGTTTAACTTCAATAACATTACATTCTGCACTAGCTAATCCTCTGTACTATTGTTTTTTTTTTTTTAGCTTAACAAGCCAGTAAAAACTTTGATTTACTAGCTGATTTTGTAATATCACTTTACTAGCCTAACCTTAATAATGTAATGATAATTTCTCTGCTAGCTTGCTAGTACTGTACTAATTCATTTTAGCCCGAATTTAGTAACAAATCTACAATTAATAATGTAATATTAAATTCTGTACAAGTTTAAAATTTTCAACATAAATTTCTGTATTGTCACTCCCTTTTATTTGAGGTACTTAATTAGCTTATAATATTTCTTTACTTCTTTGTAATATTTTTATTACTACCCTAACTTGATTTATTTTCTTAATGTCTCCAGTGTTACTTCCTTTTTAATTAGGTTTAGTAACATGACCTGATGTGCTACCTTTAGTTAGTTACTTACTTTACTGGCATAACATTAGTTATGCTATGTTCTTCACTATCTTCCATAATAATGTAAATCTTGGCATCAGTGTAAAAGCCCTTTGATTCCACATTAAAACAAGACCTCGATAGTGTAATTAATGAAAATGATACGGGTCCAGAACATAACCCTGTGGAACACCTTGGACTATGCTAATGATTTCTGTTATCTAGATTAGACTGAGGCAAATTTAAAAGAACAAAAATAACTTTTTTCTATTAAATAAAAAGAACTGTTTTCTATTCAAGGCATTAGAAACAGCGAGGTCTCAGTGCTGTAGAGTAAGGAAGTCGAAGTGGGTCAAACTCTTGCAAAGTTTAAGTTGAAAAAATAAACATGAAAGACAGTGTAACTAATAAAGTTACTGTTTATGTGATGCATCGCTACTGCTAATCACTTTGTCCGTGGCAGTATAACTTTAAAAACTAATTTATATCCACAAAAAATTAAATACATAATCTTTAAAGGTGAAAGATTTGTTAGAACTGATTTGTCAGCATTAACATTCTCGCTATGTGTTATATTATGTGTTCTTCAATAGCATGACATGTTATTGGACTTCAAGTCAGTAAATATTTTTTATGACATTACTAATAAAATAAAAGCAGTTTGTGGTAGTGCACTTGGAATTTAAAACTCTAATAGCATGTAGTTTCTTAAAGCAGCAGTGTTTAACCTCTTACCCTTCACACATTCATATTTACGCTCTTCTAACACACCAACCATGGTGTGTGTGTGTGTGTGTGTGTGTGTGCATGTGTATGTGCGTGTGTGCGTGAGGTATGGAAGAAAGTAATAAAAGCGTGTGATATTAAATGTGCACAGAGTTAGCAGGAATAAAGTGGGTGTTGAATACAGCAGTGTGTCAGTAGATGATAGAGATTTATATATAAAATTGTGAATCTATAATCCTGTACAGTCTGGTGTAGCGATGGTGGGACAGGAGGTGGGGTGTGCGGGCGGGGCAGGAGAGCACCGTGGCGCTTTAAAGTTTGGCCCCGTCTGTCTGGGCAACACGTGTTCTCTTGGCAGTGTGTGTGTGAGCAGATCTCTGTTCCCCATCACCATCACACTCAACTATGCAACATGGCTGGAACACACACACACACACAGACAATTTAATATACAATTGCATGTACATTTAGAATATATTACGTTCTGTACAAATATTCAGAAATAGTTAAACACATATACTTAAATATATACGGAATTACAAATTTAATTAAATGGTTAATATAAAAAATCCTATTAGTAAAAAATAAATATTCTAAAATACTATGAAAGTATTAAAAATAATTACAAATATTAATAGCAAATATTTTGAAATTAAATCTAAATCGTAAAACCTTCATAATAATAACAAGATTAATAATAATTAACTATTTAATAAAAAAGGAAATATGTATTTTTTAATAAAGCTACCATTAATTATAAATTATGTCACTTAGTAATAAAAATATATTTAAAATGTTTTATGAATCATAAATAAATCATGATAATTCAATAATGATCTATTTTAGAATAACTTATTAATTCAGCTTATGTAATAATAATAGTAATAATAATAACAGTAACAGTAAGTTTAAACTAATGTAAAAAAAAAAATTATGTTTGTGTGTGCATCTGTGTCCATGTGTTGTTCACCGTTGCGTGTCCCTGTTGTCCCTCTTTCAGCATGAGTATGTCCTCACAGTGGAACTGTCCAATCGCTGCACTGCTGACGGCCCAACTATGCGCGTGCACACACACACAATCTACCATGAGAAACCAAAAATGTAGACACTGTCTGAATGTCTGGATCTGAGTATGTGTGTGTATGTGTGTGTGCGTGTGTGTGTTTGAGACATACCGTCTGCTGGAATCCGGTGTGTGTGTGCTGATGTTGTCAGGCGGAACCCAGCTGGCAGTGTCTCTGCTGATCCGGGCATCATACTGATCCCGTGAATATCACGAGGGGGAAACTGTCTCCTCCACGCTGGGCCACGGAAATCCTGCACACACACACACACACACACACACACACACAGACTCAGACACATGCATGGTGTACAATTTAATTCAAATCCTATTATTGTGTGCTGTATTGTATCATCTCGAATTATACAAAAGTGATCGAGTAATCTGATTGGACGAGAGGCTTTCCATGAGTGATGATGTAGTTAAGCATCCCAGTGCTGTTATGCTGTATATGTTTCACTCCTCGATGTCACAGGTGTTCTAACAATGGTTAATTATTCCAACTGTCGGTCACTACTGCATTGGTGTGTGGAAGGAGGGATTGTACGCCCTACATAGTGCACTAGCTTTCCATGTAACGCTATTTGGGATTCAACTCCGGAACCAGGAAGTTAACGCAGCTGATATTCTAAAGCGGAATAAGCGGAAATATAAAGTAAATCTACAAAGTTTCTCAGGACTGTCCACCACCTCCATGATTTATTCTCCTCACCTTTTGGCTACAGAGTGCCGGTGAGAGTTTAAAACTACTTTCACCTCCTGTTAATTACACTGACTGTCAGTCACCAGCTCCACCAGTCGTGGTTAGTTACTTCCGCCAGACGCTGAAGGATATGTTTGGGCGGAGCAAAATAACTGGGTAAGTAAAGAAACAAATCATAATCTGTAGATGATAAACGGCGTTTGTGGAACTGTTGAATAAAAGTAATATCACACTCTAGATTGTGCTGTTGTGCTTAATATGAACCCCGCATGTGATATCTTCAGTACTCCCGCTGCACCCTTGTGCCTACGACCGCATCACTGCCGTGCTGATATTCAGTACAACAGCCAGACCTCGAGTGTGATATTGCTTTATTATACTAATGTTTACTGTAGAAACAAAATTTTCAGAACACACATACCTCGTCTAGTCGTCTCTCTGTACCCAACGCCAGCAGGTTGTTGTATTCTCTCTCCAGAATTTGACGAGCCTAAAGGGGAAAAACACTGTGACTTTAAAACCTGTGTGTGTGCGCGCATGTGTGTACGTGTGTGTGGGTGTGTACCTGAGTGTTCTGGGTGGGGATCTGCAGTAACAGGGCGAGGCTGCTGTAGTCGAAGTTGTTGTCGAGGGCGATTAGCGCTCCGTGAACACCGCTCTCTAGTAGGATGTTGGCGTAGTCACGGAGACCGATACTCTGAACCCACCGAATCACACGCTCGTTACTCCATACCAGCACATCTACACACACACACACACACACAGAATGATCGGGTACAACCGACAAGTGGATATCATTTCCTCTAGAGAGCGAGCAGTCATGTGTCATTGCTTAAAATTGTTGATGTTTTAAAAAGTTTTAATTTAGTTTTAATTTAAGGTGTGTGTGTGTGTGTGTGTGAGAGAGAGAGAAAGAGAGAGAGACCTCTCATTTCATGCAGACTGCTCTCTCGCCGTCTCTCCAGCTCTTTGCGGTCGTAGTTGAGCTTTTTCAGACACATGATTCCATACTGAAGACTCGTCCTGTTAAACACATCGAGTGAGTTGTTTCACTTTAACGTTTAGCGTTAGCCTTGCTATAAATACTTTATACTTGTCTCAAATTTTCACCATTCCTGAGGTGTTTCGGTTCACACCTGTTAAAACTGTTTGATACTTCTGAGGTGTTGAGATTTGTACTCGTGAAATCCGTCAGTGCTAGGGCTTAAGATTTCCACCAATTATAAGGTGTTTAGGATGGTACCTGTGGAAGATGTCCACTATTTTTAAGGTGTTTAGGATGGTACCTGTGGAAGATGTCCACTATTTTTAAGGTGTTTAAGATGGTACCTGCGGGAGATGTCCACTATTTTTAAGGTGTTTAGGATGGTACCTGTGGAAGATGTCCACTATTTTTAAGGTGTTTAGGATGGTGCCTGTGGAAGATGTCCACTAGTTTTAAGGTGTTTAGGACAGTAAGCTGCATGTTGTTTTTTGCGGTGTTTGTACCTGTGGAAGCTGTCCACCATTTTGAGATGAACGCGGAGGTCCTTCTTGGTCAGATGATCCAGCATTCGTGCGTCCACCAAACACTCCATGAAGTAGCTGCGATACTGAGGTAGGCCAAGGCTGGGCAGCCACTCGTTACCGATCCACTCATGATTCATGTCGCCGTATGCTAGCGTCTACCACACACACACACACACACACACACACACACACACACACACACATTTTAGACATCTTGAACTATAGTTAAACATGTTAAACTACAGTGTTGTTGAATTCTGCACTTTAATTGGACAGAAAGTGTTGATTAGTTCTCTAGAACAGCAGCTCTAACAGTGGCACAGGTTTATAATAAGCATAGCAACGGCACATTTACAGAAACGTCAGTTTAAATGCTTCAGTAATAATAAGTGGATTATAATAGTCATGAATATAGGTAAAGTAAGAAGATGTTTATGCTACATGTATGGAAGGAGTCTCCAGTCTCAGTCAGAGGTAAAGCTGGGAGGTTCTCTGATGTCTTCAGGACAGAGGAGGTTTACGAGGCTAACCAGACTGCGTTTTAGAATTAAGTTAGCCATCAGTCAGGATCTTACCTGAGACCAGCTTCCTTCTTCAGACTCGGACTTCTGTTACAGCATGAACAAACATCCACAGTGTTAGCAGATGATCCAACACACACACACACACACACACACACACACACAATTTTGGTAAGTACTGTATTTTTTTTAAATGCAGCTAGCTGAAGCTATGATGTACACAGCAAAAGTAGAATAAACCCCTTTTTCAAATACAACTGTGTTTAATGGACATTTCAGCTAATTTACTGAAATGCTAACAGAGCTACCGGATAAACAGCTTGTTCTAGTAAGTCTTCAGGAATCTCAACCAACATCACTTCATGCGCTAAACATATATTGTTGTTTTGCCACTTACTTATAAATAAAATATTTCAACATATGTCCTTATTTCACTACTTGAAAATACACTTAGCTGAACTAGCTAGCATAAATCTTTGCTAGCAAAGCTGCTGCCTCATGATGTAAAAAATAATTAAAAAAATAATAATAATAATTTTACATTTTGCGTGACATTTAAATATCTTGTCATATATGTATTTGTGAAACATTGGCTAAAAGTGACCTAGTTAACTGGCTAGCTAGCTAACAAATAAATTTATATATTTGACTTTTATAATAATTGTAAATATTTCAGGACAAGTGAAAAGCAAACCTCTATGAATCTTGTCCTACTGGTCTCGGCTAATTGTTAGCTTTTTGTCAGAGTTATTAAAATGCTAATGGTGGACGACCGCTAGTGTGTTTCTGTAAGCTCTGATACACTGCTAGCGTCCGGCACCTTGTACATAAGAAGAAAGCTTTTTATAAGGTAAAGCATTTTAAAACACAAATAGGAAGTAAATTAAAATAAATACACACGTTATGGGCATGATGATGATGATGATGATGATGTGTGTGTGTAAGAATTATGACATGAACAGGGAAAACTAAAACCGTGGCTGAGGATCAACTCCTGTGGGTGTGTTTACATTATAACGGGAAACTTAAAAATTTCAGTCTTATTTAATTTATTTTATGATTTATATTGTATATTGTAATATCTATGAATTACACTGTGCGTCTTTCTGTCCATCGATCTGTACGTTTCTTTCTGTCCAGGCTTTCTATTGATACAATTTGTGTGTGCGTTTTGCCAATTGGTCCGTCTCTCCCTGTCTGTCTGTCTCTATCTGCTGTCTCACTGTCTGCTCATTTGTCTGTCTGCTTGTCCTTCTGTCTGTCTCACCACCTGCTTATGTGTCTGTCTGCCCAGCTGTCTGTCTGTCTCTGCTAAGTTTTGTCTTAACATCCATTCATATGTCTGTCTTCCTGTTTGTTCTTCCTTTTGTCTTTCTGTCTGATTCTCTGACTCTCTTTCTGTCCAGACATTTATCTTACTGTGTCCAACAATGTGAGTATCTGTTTATCTGTCCTTTCTGTCTGTCTATTTGTCCATCTATGTATTTATATCGTTTTCTTTCTACCTGATCATTTGTTTATTACTTTGTCTGTCTTTCTGACTGGCAATGTGTGCTTCCATTTATCTACTGGATCTGTCTGCCTAAGAGCTTCTCCGTCCATCTGCATGTTAATCTCTCTGTCCATATATGTCTCTCCATCCAGTCAGTGCTCTGTCTTACCATTTAAAACACATTTTTTGCACAGCAATTATGTGTGATTAATAATTAATTAATAATAATTAATAATTAATAACTGATGGTATGACAGAAATTATCAAGTCTGTGTGTGTGTGTGTGTGTGTGTGAGTCGGAGGAGAACAGCAGGATGAAGATGGAGAGCGGGTGTGGCAGTGGGACGGAGGGAGTGAGGGAAGGGTGGAGAGGTAGAGAAGGAGAACTGACCGTTTTAGACGGAGCTGCGAGTGTTTCCATCTCCTCATGCGTCACCCACACATTGCCTGATGGCTAAAGTGGGCGGGGCCACAGAGAGCAGCCATCCAATCAGAGAGGGGCAAGCAGTGTTAAAGAAGAAGAGCAGCACCACTGTAAGCCAATAGTGTTACAGCGTCACGGTCAGGTCATGTGACATGGCACAGAGAGCTCACAAACTGTACATAAAGTAACTAAAGATAATAAAAAGAAAGATGGATAAAGAGGATGCGAAGAACAAAGAGAAGAAGTAACGAACAGAAAGAGGATGAAAATACAATGAACGAAAGGTCGGGGAGAAAAGAGGATGAACAATGAAGGATAGTAAACAGGAAGAAAGAATGAAAGAAAAACTAACAAGAGGAAGAGGGGGATGATTAAAGAGGAAGGAAAGATAAAAAGGGGAGGAAGAGGTGTACAGTACTACAGTAATTAGTGTGTGTGCGCTGATATCTCACTTTAACGCGTTCTGCTACAAGTAATGTGTTACCATGGCAACATATTGTGAAAGACAGTAGAAATTGAGAAGAAAACACACACAGACAAGGAGCAGGAGGATTTAAGCATGTGTAATGTACGTGCACTGAGGACCGCGTGTGTGTGTGTACATATGCATGTGTGTGTATGTACTCACGGTGCGAGAAGTGGGCGGGGCTGAGGGGCTGGTCAGTGACACCATCTCCTGGATGGCGAGGCGCAGTTTGAGGCGGTGTAGCGGGTTACTGATGCCGATCTCACGTTGGATCTCCGTATCAGACAGAGCTGACATGATGGCACCGCTCTTCACGTTCGCCCGGCACGCTGCCACGTACCACGCTGGCATTCCTAACCACAGCTACACACACACACACACACACACACACACACACAATCACTTTACATTGTCCATACTCATTCATACACACACACACACACACACACACACACACACACACACACACACACACACACACACAACTGCAGCCTTTAGAGGCACAAACACACTTTATAGACATATTTTATATTTTCTCATGAAAATAAGGTTTATTAAAGACTGCCACAAGATGGCGCTATTGTACAGCAGTTACTCAGTTAAGACTGCTCTACATCACACACAGATTGCAAAAAAACAACTCTGAAACAATATACATTTAAACAAACTATTTCTTTTAAAAACAAGAACAATATAATACATTTTTAACATGTACTTATTAACAGAATAATCAGGATTAAAAAATCAGATCTGATTTTTTATTTTCTTATTTTTTATTTTAATCTGAATTTAAAAAAACAAACAAACCTGGTATTACATTATAATTGATTACAATTATTCTGTACTAAAGTGATACAATTAAATTGGGTTTTAAATCATTAATCCTCATTTAAAGTATTTTATTTAAATATTTATAGTAAATATTTATATATTATATTTGTGTACTAAATATTCTGGGATAAATAAACATTTTAAATGCTAAATATTTATTAATATAAAAATGTATTTTATGTAAATTTAAACTGTTTTTTTTTTTTTCAAATTAGTATAACAAATCTTTAATTTAAACACATTTTAAAATATAAATGTAAAAATATGCAGTTAAAATACTAATCCGAATCCCGAATTTAAAATGCTTTCTAAAACACTTAAATTTGGGTTTAAAACACTATTCTGGATTTAAAATGGTTTCATCTGGATTTTAAAATACAACTGGATTAAAAAAAAAAAAAAAAACTAATTTGAATGTGAAAAACATTTAAATCTGGTTTTAAAAACACTGATCTGGAACCATTTAACATATTAATTTGGATTAATTACACTTTAATCTGAAAACATTTTAAAACAACTAATCTGGATATAAAACAACTTAATCTGGATTTTTCCACAAGATGTTTAAAATTGTCTGAGTCTTACAAACTTTAATATGAAGTTTAAAATTTTAAATTAAAAAGATTAAAGACTTACTAGTGGTAAGTAAACTTTTGTTTTAGGTTCCTAATTCAGTTTAAATGGGGCTGTTAAATTGTGCAATAAAACAATGCACATTATGAGTCATACTGTACCTAGCAGTGACCCGACACACACACGCCTGCGCACACACACACAAAAACAGCTGCAGCCTCCTGAGCACAGTAAGGGCGAGGTGACCACCACGTTGTTTGTGTGTGTGCACATTTGTGTGTGTGTGGCTGAGAAAGCAGATTTATAAAAGCAGCTCTGAGTCAGGGTGTAACAGCAGTATAGTAACTCCTGACCACAAACTGCTGATGCCTACACACACACACACACACACACACACACACACACACACAACGTGGTTTATGCAAGCACAGCTTGTGCCGAATTTTTTCACACGCTAACTATAATAATTGCCTCTCTGGCAGTTTGGAGCATCATGGGGGGGAAAAGGAGCGCTCAGTTCAGGTTAAGTGGAGTTTGAGATAGAGTCGTTTTATGACAGTCCAGTGTGTACTCAGACTTGGCCAACCCTGTGTATCCGTGTTGCTTATTACACCACCGTCAACTTAATGACTGCAAACAACACAGGTGTAGTTGTATCTCATAAGGACCCTACAGTGCCTTGGTGGCAGAAAGTCTTGCTATTAGCTAGAAAAATTCACTCATTTTTGCGAGTCCCTTCCCCAATACTGCTGTAACCAATCAGACCTCAGTGTCCATTTCTAATACCGTTGTAACCACAGACCTCAGTGTCCATCTCTAATACTGCTGTAACCAATCAGACATCAGTGTCCATCTCTAATACTGCTGTAACCAATCAGACATCAGTGTCCATCTCTAATATCGTTGTAACCAATCAGACCTCAGTGTCCATCTCTAATACTGCTGTAACCAATCAGACCTCAGTGTCCATCTCTAATACTGCTGTAACCAATCAGACCTCAGTGTCCATCTCTAATACTG
>JAOVVB010000015.1:17434600-17445752 GCA_028570985.1 Heterobranchus longifilis
CGCTCGGCGTCAAAACAAGAAGCGCATGCGTGAAACATGATACTCGGTGCTCGTAAACCAAGACAATGCTCGTTTTTAAAGTCAAAATTTATTAAAAATCTTTGCTCGTCTTGCGGAACACTCGCATATCGCGTTACTCGTAATCCGAGGTTCCACTGTACCAACAAACACCAGCATACACCTTCAAACACCAACATTTACTATCATACACCATAACCATCAACAAACACTCATACCTGCCATTCTCCATCAAACACCAACAACCACCATTATTCACCATCAAACACCAACATTCAACATCAACCACCAAATACTAACAAACACTCATACCTGCCACCAAACACCATTAAACATAAAAAAAAACACCCACCTTCACCATCAAATGTCATCAAACACCAATAAACACCAGGTTTACCATCAATCACCAACAAACACAAAAAAACGCACACATTTGCCATCAAACACCAACAATCACCAACAAACATCATCAAATACCATCAAATCCATCAACACTAAAATTTTAAATGAAAAAAAAAACATTCTCTATTAAACATCAAATCATCGTGTTGTCTTTAAGCCTTACACACACAGGGTCGCTATGATGGTTAGCAGAGATAAGGTGATTAACAAGCAGGTAATTACACCGCATCAGTTCCTTATCAGTTCCTTTTGGTTACACCTTATTTGGTGTAACCAAAAATTAGCTCTGAGATGATCATCAGACATAAAGATCAGGAGAATAAAGGGCAACAGACAGACAGACAGTTAGACAGACAGACAGACAGTGGTAATGTCTTTCTAAGTCCAGTATTTGTATGTAGGTATTCTCATGGCACAGTGTTTATTGCCCACAATGCACTGCAGTTAAAGCTAGAAGAAATCGCAGTGAAGCCGTCACTCCTGACGATCTGCAGCACTCTGAGGCTGGAGATCCCGAGTGTGTCGTTAACCTTTAACACGAACATGATCGTTAACATCAGGAGAGCGAGGAGTCACGGGGTGAAGGTGAGACTCCATCCTTATACACCAGGAAGTAAAGTGTGTGAGAAAGGATACTGCTATCTGTCAGACAGGCGTAAATGAGTGTGTTAGTGTGGACTGGATCATACACACTCAGAAAGATACAAAGGCTGAATAATTAAAAAGTTAATAGGAAATGTACAGTGTGTGTGTGTGTGTACATAATGCTTAATGAGTGAGAAAAAGAGAGAGAAAGAAAGACAGATCAGTAGATATGAGTACTGTATATATAGAGAGAAAAATATCAGAGTGAGACAGACTATAGATGTTTAGATAGAAAGACAGGCGGAGAAAGACAGATAGACAGATAGATAATGAATTATCATACACTTGTTTTCCATGATTAAGAGTTTGCCTTTTATTATATTTATAATGTTTTCACTGTCTGTCCCACTGTATGTCCCTCTGTCTGTCCCTCTGTCTGTCTGCAGAATAAAGTAAAAGATAATTAGACAGTTCTTTAAAAGATAAGTTCCAGACAAATTATGTTTTTTGTCAATCCAGAGCATTAAACACTTCCCCCGAGCCTTGGAGTGTGTCTGATGAGAAATACATTAACATTAATATAAATTAGGATGGGACACTCAGGAGTCATGTCCCCTTTGTCCTACTAGATAATCAGCAAGCATGAGAGAGTGAAGCATGGAGGAAAATCCTTCAGAAAAAAAAAAAAAAACATTTAATAAAAGCCGGAGAAAAAGTGCTGCATCATTTCACAGAGTGTTCAGGTTCTACTTAAACAATTAAACCTCCTCCACAGCCGGCACTCCGCTCCAGTTTAATTACACTCTCCGGAATATTCACAATCACCCTTCAGCACCGGATTCTCCTAAACTTCAGGAGAACATGCTTACAGGGAGTCAAGTGAATTTAACACGAAATCATTTTCATACTGTATCACCTCTAAAACTAGACCAAAAAGACCAAAAAGATGTGCGGGAAATAAAGAATAAATATATGATGTACAGATTTAATGAAACCAGGAAGCATGATCGATCCAATCAGTCTGAATTTAATACTGGCCTAAGACATGACTTTTAATTGATTAAGGCTCATTTTATTTACCAGGTTCTCCTGGGTTAGCATTAGCTAAAAAACACGCTAAATGAAAGCTTTAAGCTGAACAGAGACAGAAGCCGACTGCTGAGTGTTTGAGAGAAAACGTAAATTACACCAACCGATCGTCTCTAATTCAGACTCAGTCATGAGACTCACATCAATTACTGATAATTACACAAAACAGCTAAAGATACTCAACACAACAGGACAAGCATTATTTTATTGTTTAAAATAAAACACACAGACCCATCAAACCACACCTTCCTCCATCAAACACCATCAAACACTAATTTCCTCTGTCAAATACTGTCAAACATAACTCCCAACTTCAAACACTTACTCCCTTCATCAACCACTGAAGTCAAACACTTACTCCCTTCATCAACCACTGAAGTCAAACACTTACTCCCTTCATCAACCACTGAAGTCCCCCATCAAACACTAGCTTCCTTCATCAAACACAAACTTGCTCCAACAAATACCAACACAATCAAACTTCCTCCTTCAAACACCTTCTCATTAACTCATAAACACCAGTGATTTAATGCACCAACCACCAACAAATACAACTATGCTCCACCAACCATCAGCATTTTTTATTAAACACTATTATTATCCACTAAACACCACCACTTAACATTCTTTATTAAATACCAATATATATATATATATATATATATATATAAACTTTACTCAATCAAAAGGCAAACTTTTTAATACCAACAATCATGTGTTTAAAGGGAAATGCTGGTTGTTAAATGTTGGTGTTTAATACTGATGTGTGATGAAGTTTAAGTTGATATTTAATAGTGAATGCTGGTGTTCAGTAGTGTTTAGGAGAATGCAGGGTGCTTTGTGACGTTGGTGTTTACGGGCTTCAGAAATCTGCATTCAATCATGAGTTAAGTAAAAATCTAATTTAAATTCAAAATTAAAAATCATTTACATTTATTCAAGGTTTATTAATATCCTGTTTCAGGTGTTTAAGAAGCAGCAATTTATCACAAACCATGACCAATAACAGAAACAAAAAGAAGAGACTAAACCTGTTCTCAGTGCAGCAGCAGCGTGATGTTCGAGAATGTTCCGGACTCGGCAGGATAGCACTGGGACATCTAGGATCAGAGCTAAACCTGAAATGGAATCCATTACCACAGCTGTGCTGTACTGAACACTCGCCTGATGAGTCTATCAAAGGGTTTTTCCCTCCTTGTGATTCCTCTTTGATGTCAGTATTGAACATCCTCACGGAGGAGGGAATTTCCTCACTCACTGCGGGAGCACATTTACTGCCTTACCGCTCAGGTCAATGCTGCTGAACCTTCAGTGTTTATCAGCTGAATAAATGATCTTACTGTTCACAAATAGAGACAAAACACAGCTATAACGCACAATCCCATAAATCAAACACACACACAATCCTATTTTATCAAATAAGCACACACACACACACACATACACACATACACATACAATCCCGATAATTAAACACAATCACGTTTCTGACTTTTCTGAATTTTACATTGGCCCAAAGTAGGATTTCTATTGCCACACGAAACCAACAAGTTGTGAGATCAGTGAGGGTCTTTAAAATATTTTTGAAGTAAAAAATACAAAGTGAAACAATAAGTCTGGCATGGACAGTAAGAGTATTTCAGAAGTAAACACAATTGTACTGTACATGTTTTTTAAGTATTTATCCTAATTATAATACAGGGTGATTCACTCGAAAGAGGCCCCGAATATTCTGTTATAACTCTTGTTAATGATGAAGCAATCTGACCCAAAAAGTATACGGTACATAACTTGACGTATGTGCAATTGATTGCATTACATGCGATGCTGAAAGTGATTTCTGTTTTCTGCCAGACACATTTCGACACAGCGCTCCATGTTTCTGAATGTATTGGCAAGGATATCGGGGGGAATAGCAGCAATTTCATGTTGGATGTTTTCCTTCAAATCTTCCACTCAGGGACATCCCAGCGTACTCGGAGTTCCATATACTGAGGAGCACACTGTTCATTGTTTCGTTCAGAATGCTTCATCCTAGCGAGAGTTATTAAAGAATATTTAGGGCCTCTTTTAAGTGAATCATCCTGTACACACCGATAGTAAATATTAGAGACGGGTATAAAAAAATTATAATTCAGTTATAAATCATGGTTCTTTTGTGTGCTGATTCATGTTTTGCCACACTGACTCCAAAATATATATATATTTACAAATTTTTAACTTGTATATACTGTATGTTTGCCTGTGCGGAGGTACTGTAAGCTGGTTGCAGTTCCTCTACGATCCTGCAGGTGCACTCTAAACTATTAACGCATTGGAAGGCAGCACAGAATCCAGTGTGGTAGGAGTAAATTATCTGAATTATTTGCTAAGTTTGTTTAAAATTTTAACAAAATCTAAAAAATATAATATCGAATCGGGATATTTATAAAATCCTGATACTTACAGAATCTCAATACAAATGGAATCACCACCTAGGTATCATATCGTATTGCCCAGTCCCTTATAATTACCGTCCCTAGTTAATACAGCTATGGATTCAAACTGGCAAATAGATCACATATTTTTCAGTAAATAACATCAAACAACAACAACAGTCTCCATAAACAGGAAACGTTCACAAATATCAACAATAAACACTAGTATTGTCTGACAAACACTAACATTGCTAAACAAAAATCGTATTCAACAAGCAAGAGTAGTCTGTATCAAACACCAATTACTTATCAATTAATATCAGTCAACTTAAATTCTACTTAGATTCTCTATAAAATGCCAGGATTCCCTGGCAAGCATTTCCGCAAAATACCAAACCAAGTGTTGAACATAAACAACATTCTCCATTAAACACCAACACTATTCGATAAAAATACACAAGAACACCAACGTTTTCAAATAAACACTGGTGTTTAACTTAATACAGCAACCAATCCAAAATCATACTCCCTTAAACACAACAATCTCTAATAAACATCCCCAATAAATGCTAGTATTCTTCACAAAACACCAAGCCATTCACAATACGCACATTCTCTATTAAATTGTCCCATTCTCAGAGCAACACCAGTATTCACCATCAAACACTAACATTCTTCATTAAACACTATAATTCAGTATTTATTTGGCAATAGATAACTCCACAACCTTTACCTTGAAAGCTGTGTAGTGTCAGCTAATGTTAGTGGTGGTAACACATGGCACCACAGACATAGACGTCAAAGAGAAGCTAATGTGAGGCATCTGTTTGAACGTAGATCAAAGGGCAGTGATCTGTCTGATGTGAAGAGTTCAGTGTTTGATCTCTTGATGTTAAGCGCAGTGTCATAGAGGATCACATACTCAATTACTTCCTGTATTTCTCAGGTCTACTTCCTGTTTCTATTCCTGCATCATATCTAGCTCACCGTAGCTATTGTGTTCCTAAATACTCTAGCTTTACTAGTTCCTTGCCTTTCTGTAGTTTTCCTGTTATACTTCCCAAGTGAGGAAGTGTTTATAGATCCTCCACTTTAAGGGTTTTTGCTAGTGTTCCTAAGTTCTGCAATTTTTGTCTTTCTGCTAGTGTTCCTAAGTTCCTTAGTACTTTTCGTTTCTTTATACTAAAATGCAGTTTCCTTAGTTTATGTTCTTGCAATACTGTTCCTATGTCCCGTGGTTACTGATTGTAGTAGTGTTTCTAGGTTTGCCAATGCTTGTCATTGTTGTAGTTTTTCTAGGTTCCCCAATTCTTGGTAGTGGTACAACTTTCTCCAGTTCTTGTCTTCTTGGTAGTGTCCGTAGGTTTCTGCCTTCTTGGTAGTGTTCCTGGGGTACTCGTTTCTTGAAGTTGTACTAGTGTTCATAGGTTCCTATGTTACTGTCTTTATGGGAATGTCCCTAGGTTGCCTCATGTCTTTGTGGACATATTTCTACAATAGCCATGTCCGGTTTTTGTAGTCCTGTTCTTACGTTGCCAAGTCCTGGCTTCTTGGTAATGTTGCTGGGTTCCCCAGTTCTTGTCATTGTTGTAGTTTTTCTAGGTTCCCCAACTCTTGTCTTCTTGTTAGTGTCCCCAGCTTCTTGAATTCTTGTCTTCTTGGGAGTGTTTCTAGGTTCTGCAGTTCTTGTCATTGTGGTAGTGTTTCTAGGTCCCCAGTTCCTTTCTTTGTGGTAGTGTTCGTAGATTCCTCAGTTTCAGTCTTTGTGGTAGTGTTCCTTGGTTTCCCAGTTCTTATCTTCTTGGTAGTGTTCCTGGGTCTGCTGCTTCTTGTAATTATGGTAGTGTTTCTAGGTTCCCCATTTCTTGCCTTCTTGGTAGAGTTCCTAGTTTCCCCAGTTCTTGTCTTCTTGGTAGTGTTCCTAGGTTCCTGCCTTCTTGGTAGTGTCCCTGGGGTCCCCGGATCTTGACGTTGTTCTAGTGTTCATAGGTTCCTTAGTTACTGTCTTTGTGGGAGTATCCCTAGGTTCTCCAGTTCCTGTCTTTGTCGTAGTATTTCAATGGTTCACAGTTCCTATCTTTGTGGTCCTGTTCCTGTGTTAGTATTCCTAGGTCCCCTATTTCTTGTAATGTTCCTAGCTTCATTAAATTCCATAGGTCATGTATGTGTGCTAGTGCTGTATCTCTTGTTTCATGGTTATTGTTAGTTATGTACTCCTAGGTTGATTAACTTCTAGCTCCTTTGACTTTGTTGAAGTTTGTTCCTGCTCCACTTTCTTTGCTGTAATTACTGTCACCTGTTAGCATCTTTGCCATGCTTTAACTCTTTTGGTCTTTACTTGGTCATGCCTTATGACATAACTCCTGAATGGAGGTGTGTAACGATCACCAACCTCATTACACAGTCTTATAAAGGCTGTGAAGTCTTAAAGGTACAGTAAGATCTTTATACTAAATTTTCCTTTGAACTATTTCACTAAGGCTTTCAATTCTGTGGAACAATTTCCCTTCCTGAATGGAATCTCCAAGCACAACACTCTCCCAGTGATTAGACATGAATTGCTTTCATTTTCCACTGTTGGGTGCTGTTGATTGTTTCAGTTTGGGTGGAAAATAAAAGGAGGAGAGGAGAGTCACAGAGAGTGACCTGGAGAAAGACTGCTAATCCAATCTCTCTCCACAGTAATTGCTTTCAGCTGAAGCACGCCAATGCCGAGGGTCCCCTGTGCCCTTTAGCAAAGCCAAAGACAGTTCCTCCTTAATCCTACAAAGACACACACACACACAAACACACGTTTCTTCATGTCATAATCCACTGACATCCAGAGAACAACTTGTTACTCTTTGTTTTGGATTTTGATTGAAATTTTGAGGAGATGTTTGTTGTCATTATTGTCATTAATTCCACTCACACCCTCACACAGCATGCTTCACTCTCACCAACAATCCTCACAGCTACAATTCAAAATCTAGTGGAAAGCCTTCCCAGAAGATTGGAGCTAGGACATAAAGGAAAAGGACAAGTATAGAGGCCACGTCTCCATCACTTTAACATAAAGGACAAACGCAGAGGCTGCACCTTCTTCACTAGGAGATAAAGGAGAAGCACAGAGGCCACACCTTTTTGACTTGGCCATAAATTACAAGCACAGAAGCCAAACCCCCTTCATTAGGATATAAAGGACAAGCACATATACCACAACCCCTTCACAAAGACACAAACTACAAGCTCAGAGACCACACCTCTGTCACGACGGTATAAAGGGACAGAGAATATGCCTCTGTCACTAGGACATAGAGGACAAGCATAGAGACCACACACTCTTCATTAGTACATAAAGGACAAGCACAGAGGCCAGGCTTCTTCACTGATGCTTTGAGGGCAGTAAAGCAACAGAGTTTTACAGCGTTATTGACTCATGCGGTCTCTCGGCTGAGTGTTCATCCTCAGGCACTTACATTAACCACGACATTTTCCAGACACCGCACCCAGAAAGGGACAGAGTTGGATTTAATTTCCCCCTAGACAGAGGCCACACCTCAAGTCACATTGTACAAGGCAGTTCATGTTCATGTGCAGGGTTTATTCTTAAACTCACTCTGCTGTTTACTGAACGTCAACTAAAATGCCTAGTTTATAGGATGCAAATAGTGCCATTCTACTTAGTTACAAGCACAACAGGATCAGAATGTTTTTGAGCATAAAGCGTTTGTGTTCTTGGTTCAGTATTCCAGACATAGTTTTACAAATCTTAAATGATCTTAAACATGACAGTGTACCATAGCATTTAAACATGATTTTAATACTCATCCATGTACCCAGACCACATGAAAATAAGTAAATGTACTTAAATGTGGTGCAATACATAAGTTAGCTTGAAATGACTCACATTGTGTCTTCTGGTGACCTTGCTAGTGTTTGCTTTAACGGTTAACCGTTTACATGCACAGTTAAACGTTACAATGTTTAATTAGCATTCTTGTAGTAATCAGTGTAATCAGTGTCGACCCCCACCGGCCCTTTCTGCGATATTTTCAAAACATTCTTATCTTGTCTTTTAATTATTGTATTTCTTACACATTTTTCTGTTCCTACAAACTGTTTCCAACGTCTGTACCTGTGTCAGCAGGGGCTGGGATTGCGAACTGAAATTTAGCCAAACAGACTGGTTGTTGCTGCGTGGTTAATGGACATTAGAGGATTCCTCTGGGGCTCCTGCATGTAAGTGAGTGACAGCTCCATGGAAGCAGAATTTCAGAATTTGGTGTACGGTTAATGAGATGATCCTTTTACTTGATCAGCAAGTCACTACACCTTCACTAGGGACGTCTAGTTTATTCAGCGTCCCTGCGGAGTTATCGTGATATTACTATTGAGTTTTTGGAGTTAGTAAGTTGTGTTTGATGTGAGACTTTTCTCGCTAGCAGTGGACAGCTGAAGGATTGAAATCTGTGGATTTTTTTGGTCAGATTTATTAAATTTTAATCACTGCTGTGTGTGAGATTCCCTGAAGACCAACAGTTTCTGAAATAAAAGGGCGTGCTATTGATTTATTAATGCCCAGGATCACCTGTATGATCTGCTTACTGACCTCTTTATTAAGAAGAATAGAAGGATGAATTTTGTTTTCAAGTAAACACCACCAGTGAGCTCATTATACTCGATTTGTTTTTATTGTTGTTGGCTGTTTCAGAAAAGCTGTGTGTCTTTGGGTTCTGTGAGGTACATTTTGAATCGTGGGTTTAGTATGTCGTGTTTTGGGTGTCCTCTGAATGTAAATTCTTTTCTCCTTTTTTGGTTCATGTATTTTTTGGAATACTTTTTGTAAATAATATAAACTCCCCCCATTTCTTCATATTTTGCTCCCAAAGAGCCAGACTTGTATTTTTAATGTACTCTTGAGGAACAATTCTCCGGGCTTCCTGAAGGACTTTGTCTCTCGTTTTCAGTCTAGTCTCCATAGCTAAGCAGTTTCAGAGGAATTTTATTTTTTTTTGTTTGTTGAGCCACATTGTGATCTATAAATCATTCAACCATAAAAAGCATCTAACTTAAGGCATGAACCAGTGAAAAACAGGTGCAGATGATGACAGTGGATCAGGCTGGTGATTAGTATACTGTTGATGCTGAGTGGTTGGAACAGACGAGAGGGGTAATGAGGCCGCTGCTGAGGTTGTTACATGCATAGAACTAGTGGTTTATTTGCATGATGTTTAGATGATATTTCACTTTTACCTGGCATCAGACGTTTGTATCAGAGCATTTCAGACTAGTACATCCTATATATCTTTATACTTTAAATGTATAAATATCTTAATTATAACTAGGTTCAGGGTTGCCACATCTGCTCTTATCTATCCTACTTGTGTCCTACGGCACACACATGCCAGCCGGCTGTATTTTGGTAAGCGTGTTGAATTAAATCAGTTTACCCAGGACATTAATAGTGATTTGTACACATCAATAGCACATTGTAAAACCAAAAAGTAAACAAACTCACCAATCTGACCAGATGGGCAAAGTGACTGTGGAAGTCAAATGTAAGGTATAAAATATATTAACACAGATGATTGTCACAGGATTATTCAGCTGTATGTGAGGTGCCTGTGTGTGTGTCTGTGTGTATGTGCGTGTGTGCGCGTGTGTTGGTAAACGGCGAGTGTTTTCCTGCAGGCTGAGCCGCCCAGACAACACGTACGTAGACAGAAAAGTAATACCAGATAACCAGAGCAATAGAAGCATACACACTTTATAAAACCTTCACACACACACACACACTGAGGAAACGGCTCGACTCGCTCTCTCTTTGCTTTAATCAGTGTGAAATCCATCAAAGTGGGTCAAAACTGTCGGCCATCTGCCCCTCAGAGATTTACACACATCACCGCTGATGAAACACACGGAGAACCGGGCAAACGCACTCAACACACACTCAACGCACATTCACCGCACACTGAATACATACTTGACATGCTGAACCTGAAGATTTACTACTGTCAAAAACACATTTTTTACTAAGTCTGGCACACACAAAGGCCACGCCTCCTTCACTGAGACTGGCACACACAAAGGCCACGCCTCCTTCATTAAGCCTGGCACACAAAGGCCATGCCTCCTTCACTGAGACTGAAACACACAAAGGCCACACCTCCTTCACTAAATCTGGCACACACAAAGGCCACGCCTCCTTCACTGAGACTGACACCTTCAGAGCCCACACCTCCTTCACTACGTCTGGCACACACAAAGGCCACGCCTCTTTCAATGAGACTGACACTCTCAGAGGCCACGCCTCCTTCACTAAGTCTGACACACATCAAAGCCACGCCTCCTTCAAAGTCTGGCACACACCAACTCTCAGCAGTGACATACTGATCGTGTGTGTGTGGACTTCCTGCTGTTGGTGACGTAGCTTCCTGTTTTCGTATCGTTGCCGCGAAAGTTTCGCGTTTGTATCAGCATTTAAATTATACAGCTTTTTCGTTTATACAATAATAATATTAATAGCAACTAGTTTTTACATCTTCATACTATTTGGCTTCGCCCTTTTTTCCCATTTTTTGCGCTTTTTGGAGAACGCGCGAGTTTCTTCTTCTAAGAACAACAAACAGAATTCAGCTCAAAACAACTAAACTCCGACT
>JAOVVB010000015.1:17447568-17459122 GCA_028570985.1 Heterobranchus longifilis
ATATTCTAAATAAATTTGGACACTATTATACTATATATTTCTTTTTAAATAGCTAATCTGCTATGCATGGAGCCACACGCTTATTAGTAAGTAAACATGCCGATGTAGTTCTGCATACTAAATAATAAAATAGGAATATATAATAATATTTAAATAATATCATATTTTGAATATTAAAGATAAAAAAAAATACAATTAAATAGTAAAATACTTGTATATAAGCTAAGAAAAATAATATTATCTAAAATATAAAAAAAAGAACAAACTATATAAATATTAATTTAAATATTAATATGTTGGATAAAAGAATATACTTTATGTGTACTTTAAATGGATGGTTAAACAATTTAATAATAATGAAATCTAAGGGAGTGTGTATGTGTGTGTGTGTGTGTGTGTGTGTGTGTGTGCTCTAAGGAGAAAAAGAAAGCACCCATGACTGAGTGTTTCTCCTTCATTGTGGATGAAGGAGACCTGAGAGAACTAAACACACACACGCGCGCGCACACACACACACACACACACACACACACACTGAGAGACTGACACACTTTTATAGCTAGAGTTGAGACATGGCAGAGATTAGATAGAACCAGCACATCTCTGAACGATTGAGGATAAAACAGTCTCGGCTGGTTTGAGCTTCACATGAGGATATGTAAAGGGCCGTGGTGTAGAACTAAAGCCAGGAGGAAAACACGAGCTGCTGAGAACCATGAGCTGAGTGTGTCCTTACGAGTGTGAAGGGAAAAAACACCAGCACATAAATCATTTAGGTTCCACATCACACTGAAACCACAGGAAACACACACACACACACACACACACACACTGTTCTCCTTCATCACAAAGACTCCTGATTTCACCAAAGGCACGTCTCCAGGGGTAATGTGGGTGGAGCTTATACTCGTAAAAATTTGATCGACTGCACCTGTGAACTCGCTGGTGAACCTGGTTATAAAAAATGAAAGTGTCTAAAATATAAATTACCTACTTTATATAATGCATAAAATACATATGAAATACATAACATTGTTATTAAACACATTGATTCATACATTTCTTCATCTTCTATAGCGCTTATCCTGTACAGGGTCGTGGGAAGCCTGGGGCCTTTCCCAGGAGAGTTTGGGCACAGGGTGGAGACCACCTCGGACAGGGTCTGCTACACATTAAAATTCTTTATTAAACATTAGCTAGCTTATAAAATAACTTCGCTAGCTATAGCTTCTGGGAGCGTACCTCTGTCTCCAAAATCCTATGTGATGTTCCCTAGTTAATTTTTCTGTTAACACACATCAATGAGACAATTATGACCCATTTGAAAATAAATTAATTTCCTGAATATTATCCAGTTTATTTTATTGGAACGAGTCTTCAAAAATGTTTAAACACAACAAAACTAATGGTTATGATTTTATGTGGTTTTGAAGGGCTCTAGAAAGAATTTCCTCAAACAAATACAGACTTGGGGAACATCTTTTTCAGGTTCCTCTGATGATACAGACCAGGGGAACATTAACCTGGGGACATGGGACCCTTTGTCATGCTCACTTTTTTTGCCATAAGTCTTTGGGTGTGTGCCGATTAGCTTGAAGTACTTTTCGTAGTATACTGCACTGGGTATTCAGCCTTGTTAAATATGATTCCCAACCCCAGGGAGCAAAACTGTTTGGTTCAAAGTGAACAGTGAACTGTGTAGGGAACAAGTGAACAATGGTTCGTCACTTTGCCAGAAGTGGGCATGAAACATTTCCCATCAGTCATTGCGCCTTGCTAGAGCGCGAAAAAAATGGAAGTCAGAAAGGGATTTAAACATTTATTATCATTATTATAGAGGATGATATAATATTGATGTGGCACAATAAGAATATGTGATTAATATAATTTAATTTCTTTAATAATTCGTTACTCCTTACTCCCCAATAATAATTTCTTCTTGTAAATTGATTTATTCATGAGTCATACACATTTCAATAGGATACGTTTTGCAATTTTATCATTTTTCATCTTAATAAATATTCAGTGTTTAATTTCAGTAGTGTGAAATTTCCAACAAAATTCCAACATGTATCCGAGGTGTTTACGTTGCCAGGGAGGAAGTGATGTCTGTGTTTGTGACATTGCACAGTGTTCTCCGTACGGTAGGATTTTGTCAAGCAAAAACCTGACATTCCCCACACACACTTTGAAGTACACCGTGAAACAGCTCACCGCAGCACAACACACCTTACTAACGTTCCTAAAGAGCTACACATAAAAACATTCCTCTAATCTTAGCTAGCTTCATCATTAGCCTGGCTAATGGTCTCAGATTGCTGTACAGCAAAATAACGTATCTTATAATCAGTGTTGGGGGATGTTACTTTTTAAAGTAACTAATTACATTACAAAATTACTGTCATAAATGAAAACTCCTTTGTGATTCCTCATGCATGTTGTTTTAGTCAAGACCTTTAGAATTATTCTACCATCATCACTCAGCCAAGTTTGGCCCATAATCTGTTAACCACTAATACATACACTAATAATAGGTTTCCATCTTTCAACGAGTCGGTCCTCGCATAGTCCAACCGCATAGGTGAGATAGGGGTATAACAGGAGGAATAACAGAGGGGGCTATCGGGGGCGGGGCTTGTAGGACGACTTTCACACACACACAAAGTGTTTACCTAATGTTTGCTAACTTTACTACTACTAGTAGAGTTTCAAGATTAAAAAACTGAATAAAAAAAAAAATCAAAATAGAACTAATCATTAGGTATTTTTATAATAATCTTGACTCTTGACTAGAATAGCATGATATAGTTTGTCTGATGGAAAAAAAATTACACTAATTACACTCTTAATTTGATAACTACACTACTTGCCTCAGTTTGTATTTGCTACTGATATAAATTACCACCACAAAATAAATAGAAAATAAATGTGTGTGTGTGTGTGTGTACCTGTGGCAGTGCAGAGCTGAGCTGACGCTGAAGTGAGTCCCGGTCGTACATGACATCCTGAAGATGCTGCTGAGCAAGGGCGAGGCTCTCCTGCGTCTCTCGGAGCGTGTCCAGGAGACGGTCTCGCTCATCCAGCATATTCACCATCAGCTGCTCAAAGTGTGAGTCTGGATCCGAGGAACTACTCTGAGAACCTCGCTGGCTCATGGCCGTGTCCTCGCTGATCGTGGGCATCACTTCACACATCATCTTCACCTGGTAATCAAATAGCAACAATATTCAGGTTCAGAGATGTTCTCACTGAGAACATCAGATTCAGAGATTGTGTCAGTGCTTCACAGTTCTTTTACTTAAGGATATTGGTATTGATTGGAATTGTTGGAGTTTGATGGGGTTTGATGAAGGATGTTAGTGTTTGCTGGAGTACAGTTAGTGGTTTGAGGTGTTTTATGGAGTAAGGTGGTGCATGCTGTAGAATGTGAATACATAACAGACAATGTTTGTGTGTCTGATGGGCAACTTTGGTGCCTGAATATTGGTGTTTGGTGGACATGCTGGTGAATGTCGAATGCTGCAGTTTGATGATGAATTATGGTGTTTGGTGGTGATGGTTAGAGTTTGATAGTGAATTATGGTGTTTGGTGGCAAATGTTGGTGTTTAATGGAGAGTGTTGGTGTCTGGTGGAGAATGTTGCCGTTTTGTTGGTAATTGATGCTGAATGTTGGTGGTTGATTGGCATGGTTAATGGTCAGTGTTCGTGTTTGATGGAGAATGTTGGTGTTTAATGGAACATGTCTGTGTTTTATGGTGAATTTTGGTGTTTGATGGCAAATGTTTCTCCTTGATGGTGAATGTGGGTGTGTGATGGTGAATATGGGAGTTTGCTAGTTAATTATGGTGTTTGATGATGAATGCCTCCATTTGATGAAGAACATGGTGTTTGTTGAGCACTGGTACTAATGGAGAATGTTTATAAAGCTTTCATACTATTTGTGAAGAACATTGTTGTTAGATAAAGGTTGAATGAAGGCCTTGAGCATTTTCTAAAATGACAATGACATGAATATAAATTATAAAGCATTCCATCCTGCACCAAATGTCCAACTATATTTTTTATTTATTAATTTTTAGACTTTGCATTCTTGGATCAGTTTCTCTCAGTTTCTCTCTCTCTCTCTCAGGCTGGCAGAAATACACAGGGGTCCTCAGCTAGCTGCTAAACGCTAACAATTTGTCCCCAAACTGTTTCGCTTGGACAGCAGCCATCTCTTTCTGTCTCTCCATCTGTCTCCTGTGATCTGACTGCATACACAATAGTTTCATTTAAAGCTGTGCTGAAATATAGCAAGACTTAATAGTAGTATAGTACTGTATTATAATTACACACAAATACACACAAAACCGTCTCATGTTTGCACTGAGAATAAACTACCACCCACATCCTGTCTGCTCGTAGGAGCTTCTTTAATGGTTCCTTTTCATTCAAGGACAGGGTTGTGGGGTGCCAATACTTTATACAAAGCAATAAATGCATTAAGTTCCCTAAACTAGGGAAAACTAAACTAGGGATTATTCTAAGGCTGTTGGCGGAGACTAGTGAGACAGTCACATTTTTCACTCGATTCATTAAAATGAACAGTTTAAAAGAATCAACTTAGTGAATTGAATCAGTCCTCTGCACTAGTATACAGTGATGTTACATCAAACCCTACATAATGCGCATATGTCGTGACACACACACACACCGCACCCACACACACATATCTCATTTTGTTGAAACTCAGACAGGAAGAGGAATGAGTAAAAAGAAAATCATTGTGAATCATTTATAGGAATGTAATACAGATGAATGGAGGAATAAATGAAGGCGATGAACTGAAGGATACATTTGGAAGAAGTGAATGAACAATGAATTGAGGAATAAAAGGAGGAATGAATCAAGGCTAGATGAAGGGGTTTAATGCAGGTGGGATACATGGGTGGATGGATGGATGGATGGATGGATAATGAAGTAGTAAAGGCAGGGATTAATGGAGGAGTGGGTAAAGTGTTAGATATATGGATGAACATAGAATAAATGGAGTGAAGAAAATGGATAAATAGAAGAATGAATAGAGTACTGCATACAAACGAGAATGAATGAATAAAAGGGTGGATGAAAAAAGAGAATAATTTATGAATGAATATATGGAGGAATTAATGGTAAATTATGGGGAAAATAATTGAAAGATGAAAGAATGGAGAGATAAGTAAAGGGGTGAGTATATGAGTGAATAAAGGGATGAGTGAAGAGATGATGAGAAGAGTGATGGATTAATGAATGTGAAATGGAAGGTGAATTGTGGAATGATTAGTGCAATGGATATCGAAGGAATATAAAAAGGCTACATGAAGGGGTGACTAGAGGAATAAATAAAGGATGAATGTACTGTAGAGATGAATGGAGTGTAATATAAGAGGATGGAGTGATGAAATGATGGGATTTTGGGAAGTGAGATGCGGTTGAATGGGAAGAAGAATGTACTGTATGATGGGTGAATAGAGAGTGAAGAAAGGGATATGAATAGAGGGGAGGATGGGGAATAAACTGAGGGATAAATGAAGGGATGAATAGATGAATAAATGGAGGGATGAATGAAGAGAGATGGATAAATCAATGAAAATGGGATAAGTAAAGAGTGAGGTTAAGGAGAGCGATGAATGAATAAAAAAGAAGCATGTGCTTGTACAGATGTGCCATGTGCCAATCTTTCAGTGAGAGGGAGAGTCTGGGCTTTCCCTTCATTCACACACACACACACACACACGCCACAGGATTTTTATAGACCTGTAATAAAATCAAACCCTCTTTGTTTCCCTAAAGTGATTAACTACATTTTCTCCTACACCTAATGTTAGCATTGCCTCGTTGGTTAGCATTGCCTGGCTAGGGTAGCATTCATTCACCAGGTCACCTTGATACTGTAGGTTTGTATTCTTGTCCTATTCGCTTATGTTTTTATTTAAGATTAGTATACTGTTATACTCATTACCTTTCATTTAGTAATCTTTCTTTCTATCATAGTTTTAACTTGCTATGTTCGCGTTTGTTCCTCAGGATATCTTTCACTTGCTTGTTTTTTTCACTCATTAGATTAGCTTAATTCAATCTCAAATTTAGCTCAGGTTTCACACATTAGCTTTCATTCAGTATCTTTGCTTTTGCTTTCTAGCTTAGCATTAACATGCTAGATAAGCTTTTGCTCTTTTGCATTTTTTTTTTATTTAAAAAAAATTTTTTGTTAGCACAGATTTATTGAACATGGAACATTCACAGTTAGGGTTGCCTCCTGCCCCGTAAAAATATGGAATTGTCTCATTTTTGGAAACCGAAAGACCTATTCCATACTAAACTGATACGCTATTTGTTATTACGCTTTCATCCTCTCTACCAAAACAAAGAACAGAGACTGCGCTTCTCATTAATCAGGACGTTCGATTTTGCCAATAAACTACAGATCATTCAGAACAATATGAATATATACTGTATTATACAGTTTTACAGGAATATCTCATTCTTCTGTGTGAAATCATTAATAATAATATATAACTAGTGTACACACCCCCAAAGGGAAATGGTTTAACATTATTCTTGACTCTTAATTGGGAGTGTGTAATGTTCTGATGCTTATTGAATAAAAAAAAAAAGAAAAGAAGTTCAAAGCCATTAGGGTCACATTTCAGAAAAAAATTAAAGAAAAGGCGAAACAGGGAAACATAAATGTATACTGTAGCTGGTGTCTCTTTATAATATTTTGTACATAGTAAAATAGGCGAGTATATCACTTGTTGTTAATTTACCTTGCTGTGTTGATAGTTTACAGAACACTGAATATAATATCAAAATTAATTTCCAGAATCTCACATTAGCAAAGTTAAGGCAAAAGTTAAAGCCATGCAATCAGGCAGATCAGTCTGCAATAACTGATATACACTGTGATTATTTTTACTACAAAAACCTAATGTAACCTAACCAAGTAGCAAATAATATTAACTATTTTATTAATAATGATACATACATTATACATGCTGTATAAGCTTTTAGAAGTACGAACAACTCGTATACAAGCAACATATATTTTAGAATGAGAAAAATAATATACAAGGGGTGTTCAAGTCAAACCAAGACTCGTGGTGAAATTTTGTGAATGAAGGCATAAAACCGATTGTAGCTCCTTAAAGAAAGAAAGAAACAGAAGCTGACTCCCACCCCGACCCAACCCATGGAAACCCTACACTCAGGTGCTGATGTTCAGATGACATGCCAATAAGGAAGTTTTATTACAAACTTTCCTTTTTTTTTTTTTTTTACTTTCTATTTTGCTTCTAAACTGTTTCAATGTAAATGACATTACTGAGGCAAACACCAATCAAGGTTTAACAAACGAGTGAGCATTTGTGATGTTAATCAGAGGTCTGGTGTTACACACATCACTCTTAGCACCCGTTCGAATATTAATAGTACGCTATCCTTGCTAATTAGACAAACTCTGATCCTCTTAGCTGTTTGTTTTATTAGCACCAGCGAGGCGTTTGGTTGGTCGTCATGGTTACACACTCACACACCATCTGTCCCGGAGACCACCTCGAAATCTACACACGCTAAATGCTAACAGTGTCAATCACAGTGTGTGTGTGTGTGTGTGTGTGTGTGTGTGTGTACATGTGTGTGCAAAGCTAAGATGCTAAATTTGTCGAAAACTTCAAATCTGGACCAAACGAGTGCTTCACCAAACAAGTGATTCATTTAAAACAAAGATCCTGTCACATTATATATTTTTCCACCTTTTTGTTTCTTTTACAAACTGTTCAGAATACCATAGAGTTAATCAACAAACACAAACATGCAACATTTTACTGTAAGTTTCGCGTTGTAGTTAGCTAGCTTGTTATCTTAGCTATTTTGTTAGCTACTACTGCTTGCAATAAACTGAGTTTATGATTAGAGCTATTTTCATGTTATAAACTGCATTGTAGTTAGCTATCTTGGCTATTTTGTTAGCTACTATCGCAAGCTATAAACTGAGGTTATGATTAGAGCTCAACCTATGCAGCTAGCAAGCTAAACTGACCAAGATTTTGTCAAATTTAACTCAGCAACGTTGTGTGTTTGTGTGTAGAGAATGTATATTTTTTGTTTATTATATATTTTAGATTATCTTAAATTAGATTATTTTAAGATATTTTCATGTTATATAAACTGCTGATTCATGGGGTTTTACTTTTTATGAAATGAGGAGCATTAGCACTTTAGCAATAAAGGGAAAATGATTAGTATATTATTTTCATATTTTTATTGTGTGTGTGTGTGTGTGTGTGTGTGTGAGTGAGTGAGTGAGAGAGAGAGAGAGAGAGAAATCATTCTCATTACATGCCACACCACTGTTCAATGCTAATTTATATTTTAGACTATATTTAAAAGAATCTCGAGAGCATTAGCACACCAGCACTACACCGCTACCTGTAATAAATATCAACCAATAAGGCTAATTTAGCTTCTTCTAGCATATCTGGGATACAGACAGCATTAGAGCATTAGCATTACAGCAAATCATTATTTAAATATCATCCACTGATTAATGCTAATTTAACTATTTACCACAGGGTAAGCTAGCATTGATGAAATAATGATATAACAAATATAATTAACATATTAGCAATACCGAGTCTGTAAAGATTCGAATTTTGTAAGTAGAGCTTTATCTGAACATTGTTTGTGTTTGTGTGTGTGTGTGCGCGCGCATGCTACATCATTATCTTGCTAATTAATGGTAATTAAGCTTTTTACTCCTTGTAGTGAGCATTTGTGCATTAGCAGTATATAGAGTGCCTGTTTAGAGTCATATTTAGCATAAACTAGCATGTGATCTGCATATTATCCTACAGTGTGTGTGTGTGTGTGTGTGTGTGTGTGTGCGTCTGTGTGTGTGGGGGTCACCTCAGGTCATATTCGTTTCTTGTTCTTTTTTTCTTGCAACAGCAAGAAGTAGTGTGTCTGTAATAATGACTCATGAAGCTTTCAAGAATGTTCATATCACACGTTTGAGTCAACGGTTTTAGGTTTTCTTTACAGGAGAATATAATGAAGACTGGTGGCATCGTATTAATTGCACGCAGAATAGTAAAGTTAATGTTAAGATTAAAATGCATTGTGATTTACATTGTAGTGCTTTTTTGCTTCATTAATGTGTGCAGGAGTGCCTGTCAGTGTATGAGATCTAATCTAATAAAATCTAAACTAACAGTCAGAGCTGGATCAAAAACTATTCGAAATATATATTGGACCGTCTTTTGCTGATTGCCTATTGATGATGGGAGAGTCGGACTGCTGCGTAAAGCCTTCTCCAGCACACCCCGCATGGGGTTACGATCTGGACTCTGTGGTGGCTGAATCCGTGTGCGAAAATGATGTCTCATGCTCCCTGAATCGCTCATTCACAACTTAAGCTTGATGAATTCCGGCATTGTCATCTTAGAATATGTCCGTGCCATCAGGGAAGAAAAACTCCATAGATAACCTGATGATTCAGTACATTCAGGTGGTCATCTGACTTCATTTTATTGCCACATGATGTTGCTGAGCCTAGACCTGTGGAACTAAAGCAACCCTGGATCATAACACTGTCTCCAGAGACTTGTACAGTGGACACTATGAATGATGGATGCATCACTTTATCCTCCTCTCTTCTTACCCTGATGCACATCACTGATGCACATCACTCTGGAACAGCGTAAATCTGGACTCGTCAAACCAGATGACCATTTTCCAATGATCCACATCCCGACTCCGTTTAAGTGACCTTATGATTATAGGATGATGATGATTTTTTTCAACCACATTTCTTCCTTGAAGATGTTGGGTCACCACTATCTTTCCAGGTTTTAATAATGAGTTTTACAGTTCTCAACCCAATTTTCTTAGATTCACCTTAATGCAGGACAGTAGTTTGACCCTTCTGAAACAGTAACATCTGTAACATATTTGCCTTTGTATTCTGACATGGCTGTTTAAGAAATGAGAAGCTCCTCACTGCATCAGTTAAGGCTAAACAACTCGTTGCAGCTGAACCGTATTAATCACTGCAGTAATTATCCAATGGACCCTCTTGAATAATTTCTAAGTTACTGACTTTTTGGTGGTGACTTTATTTTGGCCAGGCAGTGTATATTGTATGTTAGCATTATCTCATACAGACATAAATGAAATCGGGTGTGAATAATGTACCACAAAATGGTTTGCAGGGATTAAATGATGAGATTCTAAGCTCTCTAATGGAATATTGTGTTATCATATTTCTTGATTTATGTGATTACCATATAACATACACCACAGCTATACCATATAACTCAGTGTTATAGAATTGGATGCCTAAAAAAATGATGTACAATATACCAGAAGTGTACATGACGAAAACGGTTCCATGTGAGAGCCGGTGAGCTTAATGCTATTAACAAATTATAATTATTATATTTTTTTAATTCCTTAACAAAACTTAAAAATGTTTGCATGGACATGATCTCTATAATTGATTGAAATCATTCTGAATAGAGATTCTAACTTAATTGTTTACATGAACGCTGATCCAATAGGGTCGGAATGTAACTTTTTTGTGTTTAATCTGCCAGGAATGTACAGTAACAAAAGAAAAAGAAGAAGAAATTTGCTTCAGCTTTGAGGTTAGGTTTGATTTTCCATCTCTGATTGGTTAGATGTTTTACTACATGTGAACTTCTTCCTCAACCACGTGGGGCAAACTTGAAAAATATGTATATTTTAACAAGAGAGAACCAATCAGTTTACATGGCCAATATTTACCTATTAAATGGATTATTAAAGGTTTACTCTCCATTGAAAAGTCATTTCAATCCGTCTGGATCGGGTCAGGTGTTCCGACTCAGGCTTTTACATGATGCAGTTTTATTGTGATTATTAGTGGTGCTCTTAGTCCTTCAGCTAGTGACCCAGCACTTCTGAGAGTCGCTCTGGGTAAGGTCGTCTGCCAAACGCCATAAATGCAAGTGTAAGTATTTACATATATTTAAACTGAGTGTCCTGTTTAACATTAACAGCAATGATAAAGTGGAAGGTGGAAATCGTAACAAATGCACCAACAAGATGATGATGATGATGATGATGATGATTGCACTCAGTAAAAGCATCCTGCTAATAATAAAGCTAATAATAATTAACTTGATTTTATGAGAAAAAAATAGTAATTCAAAAGTCGTCACTCAAGACAAACAAATAAATCATTACATATGTGTAAATGCCAATGTGGCGAGGTTTTTGAAAAGTAAGGAGACGTTTCTGTAACATGTAAGGAAGGAGTCTCCAGTGTCAGTGCTTTGTACCAGTCAGAGGTAAAGCTGTAACTTCAAATAGAGAAAGGAGAGGAGAAAAAAGAAAGTGACGCTGGTGAGCAGGCGACTGTTTATAGCTGCTGTAACTCACTGCACTTGATGGTAAGTGGAAATAAGAGGAATACAACACTCAGGGGTGTACGGGTTTAGGAAAATAATCAACTTCAGGCTGGTAAAAGTAAATCCACTTCATCACACTTTTACT
>JAOVVB010000015.1:17474050-17479050 GCA_028570985.1 Heterobranchus longifilis
CAGGAGTTCCTGGGAGGCCGGCGTTTCAGACGTGAAGCAGTCTAAGACTGAGAAAACGTTCTACCTTGATGGTGTCCAAGCACTAGTGAAACGCTGGGATAAGTGCATTAGTGTAGCAGCGGATTATATAGAGAAAATGTCAAAAATAAAAAAAGTCACTTTAGGTTTTAACTCTTTGCATTATTATTTTTTTAAGCATGACAACTTTAAAATGAGTAAACTCAGTTAATAATATCAGTTCCTTCGACCACGAAGGAGTATTATTATGGAATGGTTCTAAAAAAGACTAAGAACCACACACACTTCTCCTGAGGACTTTGATTGTCGCACCTGCTTCTTCTTGGCATGTAAAATCCGGCACCTTCCATTTCATTTTTATTTTTTTTTGTCTAAAATCTACTTGCTCATCTAATGTGCTCCTTTCTTTTCTGTTGTACAAGTATTACTCTGTAACTTCATTTTGAAATACTGATGTTTGGAAATCAGAAATGTTTTTATACTAAACTTTCTTTGAGCTGCTCCCATCAAGGGATCACCATATCGGACCATCTGATCCACACACCTTGGACAGGTGTTTTTGACAGCAGAAACCCTTCCTGATATTTTTCTATCAGGACTTGCAGTGGCTGGGTAGTAAGGGGTGTGGCCACCCACCAGTGGCAGGGCTCGAACCCAGATCAACAACCTAGAGCCTTAGCTGCTTGAGCCACCACTCCCATCAAATGTTTTTATACTAATGCAATAATAAAGTCCAAAAAATTAAAAACAACTGTAAAAAATTGTAAAAATACACAGATAAGTTTTTACAAACAAAAGAGTGCCTGGAAATTACTTGCAGTACTTCCTATTTTTCTCCATTTTCCCTGTATATTTTTCAAACAGTTTGCACCACACTGAAACATGCAAGTCCTTGCATGTGAAAATCTTCTTGGCAGTAAATCTGATTCTGATTTTTGCAAATGTTTGTGCAAATTTGTCCTGTTGGTGGTGCTAAAGTTCTTGAGATGCGAACACCAAAGTTACTATATACTGTGGGTGTCTGAGAGAGTGCTCTTGCTCACTGTGCCAAATTTCATACAGAGTCTACAGAGTGTTCATTGCCCTAGCACAGACTCTATGATAATTATAATACATACGCTGCAATTTCATTCTTTCTAACAATGCAGGTCTGATAACCGCATTGAACACGTATTGAGGCGTCCGCAGTGCATGAAGAACTGATTCCCCCTCACCTTTCTGAGACTCGTGTTTCTCAGTCTCTCCTTTATAATCGTATCCCAGAGCGGCTTTATCCACCCTCTCCTTCTGCACGCCGAACTTCCCTCCAAAGCCTTTAGAGTAATCTGAGAGTGAAGAACAAAGCGCGAACTTTATACACACAGTAATAAACCTCGATTCATACTGAGCTCAGTGTGGGAGGGGGTGCACAAACTTATCCTTCACCTGAACACTGTCTCTGATTGGGACTGTTTGTAAAACTGGAGTACCTTTTTGAGAGGCGTGTTGCTCGACTTCCCCTTTATACGCATAACCCAAAGCCGACTGACGAGAGGAAGTGTAGGGTACAGGAAATGGTGCACATGCAAAAAGCAGAACATATCGTTTATTATCTGTTATTTATGACTGGAGAGCTGGTGTACGATTAAAGAAATATAGAATGCAGTGTGTGATGTAGTGTGTGATATGTGTACCGTACCCGGTCTACACGGTCCTTCTGTACACCGAATTTACCCCCGAAACCCTTCGCCGCGTCTGTTTGGGACGAGTGCTGCGCCACGTCTGCGACATAGCTGTGCCCCACGGCATCCTGGTGAAAACAAACATCAACACACCGTGTAATGTTGAGTAGAAACACAAAACAGTGTCAAATTATTTTACAAAGTTAAGTCAGAAGTTTACACACACTTTAGGCAAGTACATTTCAACTCTGTTTTTTTCAGAATTACAAATCTATCTGTAAACAGTTATTGGTCAAATTACTCATGTCACGCATAATACAAACGTTCTAATTGACTCACCAAAACTAGTAATTAACTCAACTAATAACTCAAATATTTTATTTTTTTTTACATGAAACCTGTGGTAATGACTTTAAATTTAAATTTGTTATTTAAAGTTGTTAATAAATGAATGAGTTTTAATGACTTGAGGCTAAGTGTATGCAAACGTCTGACTCAGCTGTACATACGGCTTCCTTGTGCTGCTCTGATGATGTAAATACATATCTCTGACTAAATATCAAATGAAGATAATTATATAAATAAAAGTTACACTTTTAATTTATTGCAATAGCTACAGTATGTTAAATATAAAGTTAATATTTTAGTAATATAAATTATTAAAGTTTTAAGTAAGACAATACATAATATCTAGAAAATAATGTCAATATTCAAAACAAAATATAGAAATATCTAAAAATATTTTATATAAATATTAAATATATTAAATTTAATATAATAATAATAATAATAATATTTTATTATTTAAAAATATAATTACTATTTTTAAAAAATCACAAAAATAAGAAATAAATGAATTAATGCATACATTTCTATATACTGTAGTGTGCATTTCAAGTACAATTAAATTAAATATTTTTATTTTTTTTTTAAATAAATCATAATTATTGCACATGATTTTTCAGACCTTATCCATCCTGTCTTTCTCGACACCGAATTTCCCGCCATATCCATACGAAGCTTTAGGACCCCTCTCCGCCTCCTTCTTCTTTACAACTTCATGCTCCTTAGACACCTTCTGTCTGAGATCAGCCACGCTACACAAACACACACACACACACACACACACACACACACACACACACACATACACACATATTTATTTTCATTACATCATTCCACATCAATCCCATAATCCTTCCTCTGAAGTCATGTGTATGTGATCTTGAAAGTTTTTTTTATGTAAAAACACTGTTGCTAAGCAACGAAGAACAATGAATACTAACTCTAAGCTAATGTCTGAGGCAAATGAATCATCCAGCTAGCTCATAGCTAAGAATTATAAAAAAAAAAATTAACTTAACGCACTCTATATATTTATAGACATTTAATATATACGCATGCTTTGAAACTCTGTTGTGTTTAGGATTTACTGTGAATTATTGTAATTATTACATAGTTAACTATAATAAACTCAGGAGCCACAGGTAGCAAGTGAGCAGCAGGTAAACCTTAGCAGTGTTGTCACACGTGACCGTGATAATGAAGATGTTTTATAGCATTATTTATATTCGACTTCGCTGATTTAGCATGCACCATTCCACGTATCATGCTCCCTCATTTCCCAGAATGCTTTGCACTCTAGTTTCCACAGCTGCGTCTTCTGATTGGCCTTTGCTCTAAACCGAGTCCATATTTGGGAGTGTAATAGACTGCAACACTGCCACTTCCTCTCTGGGTCTCTGACTTCCTCTATCTGTCGTTCTGGGTGACGTTTAAACCACTGTGGTTTCGGTTCAGTGCAGAATAGAAACGACTGTCAGTGGTTTGGACGCTAAATGCATTCAACACCTCCTTAAAGCCTAAAATTAGAGAAGCGTCTGTGCTAGAATCAGTCTGAGACACACTGAGCTACATGTTATGGAATTATCACGCATCTCAGGAGCTACTGCACTGAGAACTCAGTCGGCATGCTGGGTGTACGTGTGTGAACAGAACATCTACTGGCATTTTGTAAATGCTGTTCAGTCACAACAACACGGGACGATCAGTCAATGAAACAGTCAGTCAGTCAGGAAAGCAGACACGTAGTCCATCAATCAGTCAGTCAGTCAATGGGTTAATCCGTCAGTGAGTCAATCCATTAAGGGGTCAGTCAGTCAATAAATGAATCAGTAACAGGTCAGTCAGTCAGACGGTCAGTAAATTATTCAGTCAGTCAGTAAGTCAGTCCATAGGTCAGTCAGTAAATTATTTAGTCAGACAGTCACCGAATCACTGAATCAAACAATGAGCCAATCTATGAGTTAGTCAGTCTGCCAGTCAGTCAGTCAGCAGTCAGTCAGTCACTCAGGTCAGTTAGTCTGTCAGTCAATATGTCAGTCTATCAATTATTCATTCAGTCAGTCAATCAACAAGTCAGTGAATAACTCAAACAATCAGTCTGTCAATGAATTAGTCCATCAGTCAGTCAGTCAGTCAATTAGTCTGTTGATAAGTCAATCTATCAGTGGGTCAGTCAGTCAATCAATAAGTCATTTAATGTGTCAGTCAACCAATTAGTCAGACTGTCAGCGAGTCAGTAAGGCAGCTCATCAATTAGTCAATTCATCAGTGTGTCAGTAAGTAATCAATCAGTCAGTCAGTTAGTAAGTCGGTCAGTCAGTTGGTCAGTCAGTGGGTCAGTCGCTTAATCACTGAGTCAATAAATAAGCCAATCTATGAGCTACTCAGCCATTCTCTGGTTCAGCCTTTCAGCCAGTTTATTCATTAGTCTGTACTTCGGGGAGACTAACGTACGTCAGTGAACCAGTCAGTCATTCGTCCACTAAGGCAGACAGTTAGACATCGAGTCAGTTAATGAGTAAAGTCCTTATCCAGTCAGAAGTCAGTAAGATAATGTGATAGTCCTTGTACAGTAAGTAAGTCAGCAATAAAACAATCGTAAAGCATTATAAAGTACTATTCCTTTTACATTTTTCTTTCGTTTTCATTTCTTCTTTTCTTTAGTTTTATCATGTTGTTAATTACCTGATGTGCTCTTTGCGTCCTGATCCTTCGATGGTTTTTGATCCCCACCTCTGTTCCTGCTCCGACACATCGTTCTGATGCAGAAATGAACAGATTCTCACATTTAATCTCCATATTAATTTTTCTATCTGAATTCTTTCAAAATTTGTCATTTTATTTATGTAGAAGGAAAGTCTGAAACTACAGAGACAGTATTGTTTATATTGACTGTGATTGGAGTTCAGAATAAATGTTAAATAGTTACACTAGCATAAAACATTGTGTGATTTCCTAGAGTAACAGGATACAGCG
>JAOVVB010000015.1:17481550-17511848 GCA_028570985.1 Heterobranchus longifilis
GTCTCCGGTCCCTTAGTATAAATAAGCTTTATTTGCAAAAAATAACCCCTACAGAGATACAGAGAGGAGGAAACGGATCATTTACAGGTCGTTATACGGCTAAAACAGAAAGCCCGCTCAGAGCTGTGCTTAAAATCACCTGGTGAACTAAGAGTTAACATCAGGACCAGGTCCAATCCCGACACGAGAAAAGTCTTTAAAAGGTGAAGTGACGCACATGAGAACCCTGTAATTAGTGTTATTCACATTTGCACTTGATCTGAATTAATCGCGTAAAGCCCAGATTAAAACCCTGATCGTGGGATGTGCACTATTCATAGTGAGCTGCAGTTATTTATCGGCGTTGCCACGGCAACAGTCAACCAAGGAAAGGAAAGAAAAATCGTCTACGTTTAAAAACTAAAATATTCCAAGGAATTAATGTTCTGATTTTAGCATCACAGTAATTATAAGATAAAGATATCAGAGATTCGACCCGGAGCTCCACCTCAGACTCACCACAGACTCCACGATCAGTCGTTTCTATGGCAACACACACACTGACAAAACAATAGTTAGTGGTCGGTGATGTTTAAGCTGAACGCTCGTCCTCATACTAAGACAGCTTTAATGAAACGCCTGCTCGTAACATCTGACCAATCAGGACACAGTGACATTTATACCCGCCTGTCAGTCATGTAGCTTTTTTAATTAGAAAGCCCCGCCCCTCTCCCGGAAGAACCGAAAAAACTAAGTTTTCTACCCTTTGTCTACCATGTTGTGGGTGTGGCCTTCGCAGGCACACTGAAGAGAGGCGGGGATTTGTTTTGAAGTCTAAGAAGTAACACATTTTTTGACTGGTTTTAGATGGTGCTCGATTTTGCTGCGATTTATACACACGTAGTCTAGAAAGAATGAAGGCTTCGGCAGGTGGGCGGAGCTTTCTAAACTGACAAACAACATGACTGATGGGTAGAGAATCTGGTTGGTTCTCTAAGCAGACACCTTGCGGGAACAACATGAGAAGTTTACGACTTCAAAATGACTGACTGCTGCTTTAATTTTATTCTATATTGTAATGATAATATCGTCACATGTGATGGCCCGCTGTGTCGTGATTGGTTGAAAGCTGGTGGTCCCCGTCATGTGGATTTGCTCCTCTGGGGCGACTTTTTAATGAAGCTCTGAATATCATGAGCAGCATCCGATGTTAAAATGACTGACCGCTGCTTTAATTTTATTTCAATTATTACTGTATAGACAGTATTGTCACATGTGATGTTTTGCCCTGCTGTGTTGTCGTGATTGGTTGGAGACAATTTTCTAACGGAGCTTGGTGAATATCAGATGAAGCGTTCGATTTAAAAATGACTGACCGCTGTTTTCATTTTCTTTTTTTTCTTTTTTTACATGTACAGCACTTCCCTTAGAGCTTCTCATCAGAGCAGATGCAAAGTCATACAGATCGGAGACGTAAATAGAAAAACGACACATTTCTTGACTCCATGGAGACGAACGTGTCCAAGTTCGAACCTCTAAGTGGACCTCTTGTAATTACTGTATATATTTTTATTAAAATTTTAATCATTTCACCTGCTAGGCCTTTAGAAGATCTGAAGATCCCGAACTCGCACATAACGAACATCCTGTTTCTCATACAGAAAAAAAATGTGTGTAAAATGCTACAATATTTAATATTTTAAAGTATATATATAAAGTGTTTATGGTAATCAGGACAGAAGTGTGAGCTCACACCCTGGACAATTCCCTCCCTCCTCATTGCACTGTATTATATATCTGTAACATTACTGCTCTCCTGAATGTAGATTTAATTAAAACAGCGTGTAGCCAGTTGGAATGTAGTCGAATGCCTATGCTAACTCTACACCATGACCTTTCATTAATGGCCCCTAGGGTTAGACACCGTGTTGATTTTGGCAGTCAGTTGAGTTTTGACCACATCGATAAAACTCTACGAGGAAGACTTTGGCAAATTAGCTAAGAAATTCCTTCATTTATAAAACAAAAAAGTAAAGAAAAAGAAAGAAATAAAAAGAAAGTTTGTAAGTCAGTACACGTCCTGTAACTGTCGATCTCTCTCAGAGACGGACTCCTTCCTTTTGTTATCTGGTTTCTCTGACGAGAGGACGTGTGAGACTTGTCCCTCAGAGGAATCCTCCCAGACAGAGCAGCAGCACGGCGTGGATGGTCAGCAGGTACAGGGACACCAGCAGCGGCGTTCTCTGGCGGGAGCAGAACGCTCCACGGAACATCCGGGTCAGTCCTGGACCTCCGCTCCGGCTCTGAAACACAAGAACACCAGCGTCAGAGCCGAGACGGAACTGTTCCTGTTCATATCACTGTGAGGTGCATTACATACCCGAGTAACAGTGCCCTCTGCTGGCTCGATGAGCACCGCCGTCTCCGAGTGAACATCCCGTGGCCCAGAGTGCCACTCCTCCTGCCTATATCTGTGTACACACACACACACACTTGAACCTTTCGTGTGTAAAAAGTGTAAAAAAATTAAAAAAAAATTTTTAAAGAGTAAAGCCCAAGCATGAGGCAATAACAACTTGTACATACACACTTTTATTTTTGTCATGTTTCCTTACATTTGTTTTTTATTTCTTTAGCTGGTTATTTTATTTCCTTTGCTTTCCTTTTTATTTCCTTTCCTTATAAATCATCTATGTATTTATGTAGTTTTCCTTTTTAATTTCTTTCTCTTCCTTTTTTATTTACTGCACACACCCACAATGAAAAGTTACCGTAATTGACCCATGAATTGATTCTTGTTTTCTCATGTTTATTTAATTATTTAATTCATGGTGGATTTTTATTTTTTTTTTGCATTTCCTGCTTTTATTTCTTTCTTTTTTATGCATAATTTATATTATGAATATATATATTCTTTCTATTAGTTTCTTTATTTACACAAAATTTACCCTTTCGGTCCTTTTTAATAAATTTTATTAATTTAATTTAAAAATATATATTTTACTTATTTATTTTATTTAAATGATATTTATTCATATTTTTTACATTGCGAATAATTTTACATTTTATTATTTTTTGTTACTTTTCCTTTTATCTTACTAAATCTTATCTACGTGTCTGTCTTTCTTCTTTACAGTTATGTCTAGTAATTTTTTTTATACATTCTACATTAGGGATCAAATAAAACAAAAAAAATGTACAAACAGTTTTGTGTCCCATCAAAATCAGACTGGCAGCAGACAGGAAGTGATGTAATGCTGTGATTGAGGTCAAACCTTTTGAGATGATCCTGTGCTGTAGAGAGCTGCTCCTGTACGCTGAGCCTCATCTCCATCTCCTCATCCAACCTGAACACACACACACACACACACGATCAGAGACAATGTGTTATTATATTGTGTGTTATCATACTGTGCGGTGATAAAAAGTCTTGTAACGTGTACTGGTACTCGTGTATTAGTTAGTACACACTGGTACCTCTTCTGGAGATGAACACATTCTGCCTTATAGTCCTCGCTATGCCCGAGGGGGCCTCCGGGGGCGCTGTCTTCTGCAATTCTTGCCTAGGAATATCAGAATACGCAAAATTGATGTTACATGTAGGACGATTTGTGTAAAACCAACAAATACACAGATACAAATACACTTTTCCTGACAGATATTGCAATAATAGCATAAATAAATAATTTCAAAATAAAATCTATACAGCACACATGATTAATATAAATATCCTGGTGTATTTTATAACTAATACACAGATCCTTAATGTACAAAACAATATTTATATCTATAACATCCTTGTGAAAGGAGCTGATTTATATGAACTATATCTTACCTAATACAGACAGAATTGCAGGTGAAGAACAAACTACTGCTGTATAAAGCTAAATTAAAGTAAGAAGCCCACTTATAAACTAATCATATGCAGGTGCTGAAAAGTCTATGTAGGCAAACTGTTTGATTTAGTCAGGCTAATAAAGAAGCGTTCCCTCGTTCACCTGTCTGTGTGTGTGCGCCTGCAGTAGTTTGGGTTCGGATGATCGCGCCTCCTCCAGCATGGCACCGAGTTGGCGTATCTGCTGGTCACGTTCGGAAAGCGTCGTTAGCGTTTGCTTCCTCAGAGTCTCAGCTTGAGCCTGCAAGTCGCTACGCTCCAGCCTGCAGGGGGCGACAAAGCAAGATGAGCTTCATCTTACGCTGCAAGCTTTCATATGTATTAAAAGGACACTTCATGCAGAGGTTCTGCTGTAGGTTTACTTTTGTGCAGCAGGCAGGATATTTGTATGATGACTTAATGTTAATTTGGTTCCTGACGCAAATCTTCTGCGTATACAAATTAGTAAAACTCACACATCAGTCAGTGTGTGTAGTGCAGCAGTGTATTTTCAGCAACGACTTGCTTTACATTAGCTTATGATTTCTAAACACCCATGCATGGAACATCAGTCCTCTTACTTGATCATCTCCAGTTCCTGCCTGTCTCTCTCCAGCTGTGTATCCCTCTCCTGGAGCAGCAGTGTCATCCTTTTCTCCATCTCTCCCGTCTTCTTCCTTTCGTCCTCCAGGATCTTGGTGAGTTTTGCGAGCTCTCCGGATCCGAGTCTTTTCAGCTCGTTGCGCTGCATCTGCACCTGTTCGAGCTGAATCACGAAGGGAGATTAGATGGTTAAAGCAGCATTTATAACTCATTAAATCAGCAAAAATTTTAACTTGACCAAAACTACAGTACGTTACATTCCGCATGCTGTCACCATTTTTGTAGGGTCCGGAAAAAAAAACAAAGTAAAAGTAGTAATATTGAGCAAAATGGAATAATTTAAATTGATCCAATTTAAAACTTAATTTAATTTATGTTAAACGTAAAGAAAGCATTTCCTCTTGCAAGTATCATTGGTAAATCCAGCAACCAAACAAACTGTCAAAAATGATACTCAAGTATTTTTTACTCCTGCTTGTTGGGCAGCATCTTACAATATTGGGCTAAAAACAAATATCCTATATGTCACATAATCTATTAACAATTAGAAGTAACAACAAAAAAACAATCTGGAAAACTAGTGTTCAATTAATAGCCAGTTTGGTCCATCTGTTTTCTTGAAACTTTTAAATAACCCTGGTCTTGGGAACAAAAGGATAAAACGACCTACATCAAAACGGCCACATGCAAGATGCTTTCAAGTTTGGTGAAAATAAGGGTATGGCAGAATTCCCTTCCCAATGGGACAGGATTTATTTCGTCCAAAAATTTTGCATTTTTAGAGCGCCATTTCTAACTAGTGAGGAGAGTTTTTTGAAGAAAATGTGAGTGGTGCTTACTGTTGAAAAATGTGGGCGTCTGGGACCTTTATAATGACAGTCTATGGGATCAGGTGCCAAGGTGCTCTAAACTAGTTGCTAGGGCATGGCTTGACAGCTTCACAATGATCCTGAGAGACTGTCTGATTGCCTGAGTAAAATGAGCCTGTCCTCATGTCTCTATGACAATTGCATCCACAGTTAGGTTCAGTTTCAAAGTTCCTCTGGAAGTTACCATAGCAGGGAATGCAACTGTTAGCACTCCCCATTTCAATGGCGAGTACCTTCACAATTATGTGTCAACTGGGCAAATTTGGGTACCTCTTGTGCCCCAGGGGTACATCTTGTGGGGCATGTCCTGACACAACTTGCAAGCCTCCACAAAATTTATGCTCTGCGCTAAAATCCATCAAAGTTGGTCTCAATGTTAAGTCTGTGGGATTTCTGGGCGGTAAATTGACTCCCCCCACCCCTTAGAAAAGTCATAACACCCCATTCCCGAATAAGCCACATGTAAGTAATGGTTTTATCAAAGTTAGGTACCATTCTTTCCCGATCATTCTGGAGTGCGGAAAGGGCGTTCTTCAAACTCCACACTTCACCAGTTGAGCCGCTAGGTGGCGCTGATGAGTGTCCCGACTGGTGACGCTCTTCCATGCGAAGCCGCAGTTCCTTCAATTCACTGATGGCCTCGTCATGTGTATCCTGCAATGAACCCATGGCTTGACCAAAGGCCTGATTCTGAGCTCGGAGTTGAGCTGCTTCCTCCTTCTCTGCCAGGAACCTCTGCTCTATCTCCAGCAAGTCTTTGGCCAGTTCAGCCACCCTCTCCTCAGCCGTCTCGGTCTCGGTCCGAAGTATCCCACCCTCCCAACGCAGCTCTTTCAACTCCTTACTGTGTGCCGCATACTCCTCCCTTTCAGATGCTAGTGTTTCCCTCAGGGTGCTGATCTCCTTCCTGGATACCTGAAGCTGCTCTTTTAGCTTCTCCACCTCTGCACCAGGAGCATCATGGTGTGTCGCTTCAACCTGTCCAGACTGGCGCAAAATCTCATGCTCCACTGCAGGGCCTCTTTTAACCAAAGCTTCTTTTTCCAGAACCTCCATCTTGGCCTGTAACTCTTCTCTCTCTTTTTCTAAGGCACTGATACGTTCAAGCTCTACTGAAAGCAGCTTCTTATGCTGGGAATCCTTCATAGAGAGGACCTGATTTAACTCGTCTCGGTAACCATGGAGTTGAGCGTCCAGTTTGGCGTTCTCAGCATTGAGGTCATCACGTTGGGCCAGAAGGGCACGAAGCTCCTCCTTCAAGCTGTTGTTCTCAGTAGCGGCTTCTTGAATGAGACCATCCTTCTCCATCATTAACTGAAAAGACAAGAATGTGTTAGACTACATACAAGCTCTGAACTGATGACGATACTACAATAAGACCTTACCTGAAGGTGTCGCTCCTCTAATTGCTTGTATTGGCTTAGTACCCTGTCCCGATCATCCTGCAGGGATCCCATAGCCTTTGTGAAGTTGTCCAGTCGAGCTTTGCTTTGGCTGGCATCCTCCTCAGTTTTACAAAGCCTCTCCTCAAGATCTCTCATAATTGCTCTTCTTTCCTCCAGCTGTTTCTCTGCCTTTTCTGCCCTGCTGTCTGCTTCCTTTCTGGCCTCCTCCACAGCCTAGGGGCAAAACAAAACAAAATCATAAAAAAGTATAAAAGAACAATGTTCTCAGGTATCCTAGAATAGTACCAAAAATAAATACCTGAGTGACTGCGTGTTCCTTCTCTCCAAGTAGCTCCACTTCCCTCTTCTGCTTCACAGCTAACTCTGCTTGAAGAGTGTCTGTAAGGGTTTTAGAGGAACGCAGATCGGTCTCTAGTTGCTCCAGATTTAAGCACAACCTTCTTTCTTCTGTTTCCCGCTCCTTAATTTCAGCCCTGGCTTGATTGGTGTCACTCTGAAGCTTGTCAACTGCTTCTTCTAGAGCCTTAGCTCGATGACGTAGACCTTCTGCTTCCGCTTCCAGCGAGGTAAGCTGAGATTGTGTCTGGGCAAGACAGAGTTCTGTCTCAGTCAGTTTCTGCTGCAAGTCTTCTCTTTCTTTTTCTAAAGCATTTAGAGATTCCTTGTGCTTTTTCTCTGCCTCGGACAACTCCAGCTGCCAGCGCTCCTCTTCTTTCTGCAACCTGCAAGATAGCCACAGTTATGAGAAAATCACAATGACAGTTATTAATTTTAAAAGGATATAAATAGAACTTTGGTGATTATGACAGAAAATCAGAATATGAATAAAACAAACCTTTCTAGAGAGCTCTGAAGCTGCTCTTTTTGGGTAGTCTCCTTCTGAAGTTGCTCAGATAAGTCCTTAGCTCTGCTCTCGGCTTCCCTCAGTTCAGACTCTTTTCCCTGGAGGGCACTGTGGAAACGGTTTTCCCACTGCTTAGCTTCATCGAGAACACGGTCACGGTCATCCTGCAGCGAGGACATGGAGCGCGAGAAGGCAGCCAGCCGTGCTAGCGACCCATCCAAACGTGCTTGTGTTTCCTGTGCATATTTTTGTGCCGCATCGGCAATATTCTTAGCCACAAGAGTTGCTTCTTCTTCTCTTTCTCGGTCTCTGTAGGCCTGCTCCAACCTTTGTTCAATTTGTTTAAGCTCTGCTCCCAAGCGATACCTCACCTCATCAAGGGTTCGTTCAGCTTCAGACTTCAGTTCGGCCTCTCGCCGGCGTAGTAATTCTTCAGAGGCCGCTTTCTCAGCACGTGCCTCTTTGACCTCATCCTGAGCCACATCCAACTTCCCTTTGTACATCAATAGCTCTGATTCAAGTCTACTTCTTTCTTCTTTGATCTTTGCCATCTCCTGATGAGCTGATTCAAGCTCATTAGACACCTCATTTTTACTCAAGAGGAGAGCCTTAGCTTCCCGATCAACAACACTGATTCTTTCTTGGTACTGGATGCAGTCTTTTTGCATCTGCCGGACCTCAAGCTGTTTCTCCCTCAGCAGTTCCTCAAGTTGACGTGCTCGGCTCTGGCTACCTTCCTTCACCCTTTGTGCAGATTTTAGCTTCTGCTCAAGCTCTTTCTGTTTGCCTGCTTCCGCTTCTGCTTCGGCTCTTTCTCTCTGAGCCTGTCTTTTATCTTCTTCAAGCCTGGCAGTTCGATCTTTTTCCCCTGTCAACAGGATCTCTAACTCGGCCCTCTCCCTCTGCACCTTCTCCAGTTCTCTCTGCAAGTCTGCAAGGCGATCTCGACTGTCAGCTGCCTCCTGTTGGTAACCTGCTATACTGCCATTGACCTGGGCTAACTGGTTCATTAGTCGTTCTTCAAGGTCATCCTTCTCAACCTCTAGACTTCTGCGAAGTTCCTTAAGCTGATTTTCCTTCTTAAAACACTCTTCCTTCAGATTCTGCTCCCTTTCTGCAAACTCATGAAGTTGATTCTTAAGAGATGATAGCTCTGCATTAAACAGGGATTCCTGCTCATCTTTGGTTCCCATAGTTTCTTCAAAACTTGAAGCTTTCACCTGAAGCTGGGTATCTCTTTTGGAACACTCTTCTGTAAATTTTTCTTCTCGATCTACAGATTCCTGAATCTGTTGCCTTAGAGAAGATAATTCTGCATCAAGCAACACTTTTTGTTCATCTCTGGTTCTTTTCTCATCTTCAAGCGCTGCTTGGAGTTCTTTTACCTTGACCTCTGCTGCCTTGAGAGCTTCCTCCTTCTCTTTCAGCTTCTCAACCGTTGCTATGGGTTGGCTTTGCACTTCTTGCTCCAACAGATTAGAATCTCTCGAAAAGCTACCAAGAACTAGATCTTCTTGGTTTTCAATTAAAACAGGGCTCAACTGCTGAGCAACTATGTGTTCCTTAACTTCCTCAGAGAAACCAACATCCATCCTGTTCTTTTTATCCAATTCTTGAGCCAGTTGTTGTTTCAGTTTTTCAGTTTCTTGCTCTAAAGAACTTCGTTCAGCTTCTAATGAATCAAAACTACCTTTTAAAGAATCAAACGCATTCTGAACTTTCTCTAGCTCTTGCTGCAAATTACTGTCTCCTTCTTTGGTTCCTTTCGTCTCCAACTGCTCTCTAAGCTTCTCATTCTCCTCTTCAAGATCCATTATTTTCTGATGTTTTGTCTTAGCAAATTTGCGCATTTTCTCCTTCACAGTATCTACTTCCTTCTGAGCGTCTGCGGCTACCTTTTCTGCCTCTTGTCTGGCTGCCTCATGGGCGCGTGCTTTAGACGCTGATTCTTGCCTCTCCTGTCTTGCAGCCTCCAGCACTTTTCTAACCCGTTCTGCTTCATCACTCACATTCTCATAGGACTTCAGTAAGGTCTCATACTCCTCTTTCATGCCTTGGAGTTTTTCTTCCCATCGCCTAGATGCTTGCTCTGCTTCTTCTCTGGCACTGTCAATTTGGCGTTTGTATGTTTCTTTTTCATTGAGCAGACCATCCATTGCTAGCTTAAGGCTTTCACAGGTGGCACCAAGACTCTGGTTCTCCAGCAAGGTCCTATCAACCTCTTCAATTAGTTTGCTTTTTTCTGTGCTAAGATTACTGAGATTTGCCTCGTAATTTGTAACCTTTTCTAGCAACTCTGATTTCAGCTTCTCTGCATTAGTCAGCTCTTCCTTTAAAATTTGGTTTTCTTTAAGAAGTTCCTTTCGTGATACCAGAGCAGCCTGAAGTTTACGCTGAAGCTGCTGTAATTTGGCATTTTGGTCTCTCTCTTCCTCCTGCTTCTGGGGGATTTCTGATTCCAGTTTTTGACTTCTTTCTTGCTCACTTTTCAATCCCTCTTGTAAAGAAGCAATCAGCTGATCTTTTTCCAATACAGTCTCTTGCATTTTCTGTAGAAGAAAGCTCTGCTCACTCAGCTGCTGGCTCAGGTCGATGATCTCATCGTTTTTGCTTTTGAGGAACTGCTTAAACTCGTCCACCTCTGCTTGAAGAGCTACAACAGGAGATTCTGCATCTGAGATGCTTGTCTTGACTGCAGCGGCAGCCTCCTCCACCTCCGCCTTTAACATTTCAGCATGGGCTTCTGCTTGCTCACACTTATTTCTCAATGCATCTAGTTCTTCTGAAAGAGCATCAATCTGTTTCTCCTTTGCCCTCAATGTCTCCAGCTCTTTGCTAAGTTCAAGCAACTCTGCCTCCTTGAGTGACAGAGATGCCACTCTTTCTTGCAGCTGTATTTCTAGATCCACACGAGCAGCTTGCTCAGATTTGATCAAGTCTTGGAGGGAACTGATCACACTCTCATTATTTCTTGATGTGACCTGTGGAGCTTGATCAGAAGCTGATCCTTGTTGATTGATTTCTGTATCAGATGTCGTAAAGTCTACCCAATCCTCTTGAACCCAATCCCCTGATACAGGTTTCTCCACATTCACAGATGTACTCTCTGGCAGTTTCTCTACATTCACAAGCTTTTTTGTATCTCCGGGTTCCCTTGACTCCACAAGACTTTCTAGCTCTTTTACACGTTTTATTAGATCGGCATTCTCTTCATCGGTAGCTTCAAAACGTTCCAGAAGACCACTGTACTCTTCTTTTTGCTGTCTCAGCTGCTCACGATGATGCCTATCTTTTTCTTTTGCCTTGCGCAGGGTGTCTTTACGAGAATCCATGGCTTCCTGGAGCTTTTTCTGCAACGCATCAAGATCAGATTCCATGCTGGTGACCTGTAATTGGAGTCTAGTGTTATCTTCTTGAACTAGGCTTATCGTTTGTCCATTTTCACTTAACGCTTTAGCCTCCTCAACCAGACGTAGGATTTCTACCTGCGCCTCAGCCAGTGCTTGATCCTGGCTCAGCGCTTTCTGTTCAAGATCTTTCAAAGCCTCTTCTTTGGAAATCAAGACTTGTCTGGTCTCTTGTAATTGTGCTTCAAGCTTCTGTAATTCCTGTTCTCTTTCCCATTCCTCAGGCTTGACCTCAGCCTCTGGATTTACTTTTTCTTTGTCTCCTTCTGCTCCCTTCTCAAACCCAGCAATTTTTTTCATCAACTCTTTGCGTTGAACCAGAGCTGCCTGCAACTTTCTCTTCACCTGCTCCCCATCTGCTTTCATGGCAGCTATTTGAGCAATAAGGTTCTCGTTCTCCTTCCGCAATGCAACGAAGTTCTCACTCTCAAAATCTGTTTTATCTGCTTTCACTTTCTCCTGGTCATGCCAGGTTTTCTCAAGTTCCAACATCTGCTCTTTTAGCATTTTGACCTCACTAGATATAGCAAACTTTTCCTCGCCTGCTTGAAGCAGTTTAGCAGTCATACTTTCACTGAGTTCGATCATCTCCTGTTCCTTCAGGGAAAGAGACTGCTGCAAATCATCAAGCTCATTGGTCTTGCCAAGAAGAGCAGTGTTAGCTCTCTCAGCCTTCTCGGAAAACTGTTGAACCCTTGCCTCCATGTTGATGACTTTCCCTTCCAGATCAGAACAGACAAGTTCTCTGTCCTCCAACTGCATACCCAGCATCTGGGCATGACCTTCTTTCTCGAGGAGTTTCTGCTGGATCTCGTCAAGATCTGCTTGCAGTGATTGGATCTTCTCATCCTTGGAGTCAGCCTCCTTCTGTAAGATCTCCAGTTGTTCCTCATGGACTTTCTCTGATGTCTTCTGCTCTGCTTCTTTATGAATCTCAGCTTGGGCCTCCATCAAGTCTCTTTCATATCTCAAGGCCCTTGCTTCTGCTTCATCTTTAACATCTGTCAGTGACTTTAGTTCCTCTTCCAGCAGGTGCACTCTGTCCTGGGCTTCAGCAGCTAAATCTTTCAGTTGTTGAAGTTCACGCAGTAGTTCGCTGTGTTTTTTCTGGACTTCCTCTGCCAGCATCTGTGCAAAAACCTGACTAGGACTGGAATCAGCATTCAGCATGTTTGCTTCCTGCTGGCCAATTTGAATCTCTACGGTCTCGTGGATAACCATGGATGATGACTCTACCTTTACCATTGAGCATGTAGATGTCACCTGCTCTTCACTTGTTTCCCAGGAGGAGGTGGAAACATGAAGAGCATTCAAGTCCTGAATTTGCTGAGGCCACTCTTGACTGGCATCTTGATTAATAGCTTCCAGGAGTGTCCAGCTGTTATGAGCAACTTCTGAGTCCGTGCTAGTTACCATCTCATCAGAGGAAGCTCCCTTTAACTCTACAGGTGACTCAAGCTGCATTCCAGTCACCTCAGGACTGCTTTCATTGTCAGCAGATGATGACACGAGAGATGTAGACATAGTAGATGTTTCTGTATCCACTGCAATCAGTGTTGTGTCTTCTTCTGAAACATTTTCAAGATCGGGTAGTGCTCCAGAACTGTCAGATATGCTAGGAATGTTTTCAGTATTTTGAAAGTCAGAATTGTCTTGGTGTGAAATTGTCAGGTTTTGCAGCTCATTTAACGCCAGACGTTCCCTGAGGGCAGCAAGTTCCTTCTCTTGCTCAACCAGCTGCTGCTCCAACATCAAGACCTTCTCAGAATGTTGTCCATCTGTACCTTTAGTGTGGAAAAATCACATCAAAATCTTGTCTCAGTATAATAAAACTTTATTATTTTATTTATTTATTAGTTTTTTCAAAGACAGCCCTGAAGTGGAATGTTACTAAGATCTGTCACTAAGTTGTGTCTTTGAACTAAATTTGTAGGTACACAACCAGTCAAATGTTTGGACACCACTTCTAATTCCATGGTCTTTCCTGACTTTTATTTCTTTCTACACTGTAAAACTATGCTGAGGCTAATCTAAAATATGTAATAAGCTCAGTGGTTAAGGCATTGGGCTACAGTCCATAAGGTCCCAGGTTTAAACCCTACCACCACCACCAAGTTGCCCATGTTGGGCCCTTGAGCAAGGCCCGTAACCCTCAACTGCTCAGATGTACAGTGAGGTTAAAAATGTAAGTCGCTCTGGATACGAGCCTCTGCCAAATGCTGAAATGTTAACGTGTCTGCTACTTCTGCTCTGTAAAGCTTTATAACGGCTCTAATCTGAGGTGCTGTTTGTTAATTGGTGATTTCTGAGGCCGGTAACACTAAATGAACTTCTCCTCTGCAGCAGAGGTCGGTTTTGGTCTTGCTTTCTTGGGAAGATCTTCATGATGTTTCATCATGGAGCTTGATGGGTTTTACAAATGCACTTGACAATGCTGTTCCAAAACAGCTGACCTGTTGTTGTTGTTGTTGTTGTTGTTACTTAATTACCTAATTCCATCCGTGTTAGTTCATAGTTTTGAAAAAATCCAATATTGTTCTAGAATGTAGAAAATAAATAACTTAAAAAACATTGAATTAGAAGGTGTGTCAAAATAAATTCAGATTAAAAAACACAACTTAGTAATGAATATAGTTTGTAAATTGGAGAATGTCTGTAATTATTTTGCTTCATTAGCATTACATATGGTTTGTATTAGTGCCGCCCAATTAATTGCATAAAAATCAAAATCGCAATTTGGACTAGTAAAATTATTTAATTGCAAAAAGTTGTAATTTACGTTTATTTATAGGTAATAGTCTGGAATTTTATAGAGTTTACGTATAGTATACGTTTATTTTTTATTCAACTTTTTGCTATTATTTGCTGTTAGTCTAGATACATACATGTGAATACATAATGTAACAGTTAATAGTTAAATAGTTAATTGCAATTTAAATCGCGTTCAGAATATGATTTTCTTTCAACAAATCACACAGCCTTAGTTTATATTTGCTGTCAGTTATTTAAATGTTTGTCATAGTATATACTACATACTGTACCTTTTTATGTAAACCTGAGTAACATTCACAAACACACTAAAACATCTTAAACCTTGGGAGACAGTGTTAAAGGAGTAATAAAGAAAAAAAATTAAGCTGGATACAAAGTTACACACAGGACACAGTGTTAAGGGCAACGTTATCTGATTAAAAGTGACACCGGGTGGCATTGCCCTTCATTTCATGTACGTTACAAAATAGTGTGTGCTTTATGATGAACCAGGGTATTTGACTTTCATTTTGAATATAATAGGGTTTACAGAAGTCAGTTCATTAGTACGAGTTGTTTGTAAGTCTGTAATGTAATGTAGTACCAGATAAAAGAATCTGAAAACTGTGTATCTGTATATGTGGCTGAGAACTGATAAGCTGTGTTAAACTAACACATTTTGATAAACTTAATAAATCTGAGGACGTCTAACTGAAGATGAAAAACAGTTTAACAATACAAATGTGGCTTTATTAAATTTATTTTTTGTTGCTGCAATCGAATTGAGTCTTTAGTGCCTGATGCATGTTTTTTAAACTTCAGAGACTCACTAGCTACATGATTCAGAATATCTATTTGCATCAATTTACTTCACAAATAAATACAAGGTTCATAAATATTGGAACTTTTTTTTTTTTTTTTGGGCATTTGGCCCCCACTTGTACACCACCACACTGAATCGGAAATTCAACACTTAAGAAATTAACAAAAACTTTCAGCTTTATTTGACAGAAGTGTGGCGTTAACCATTTAGGAATTACAGCCATCTCCTTACACACACACACTCACCCATATTGTTTCAATATTTATGAACCTCACTGTGAATTTATTATTTAATAGGGTTAATCAAGCACCAGAAGTTTATCTGACTGAGAACGTTAGACACGTCTAAATATCTAAAGAAGACTTTAAAAACTTTACAATGTTAAGTCAGTAAACCTCAAAAATGAACTCTGCCCTGTACAAGAGATCAGTGACCGTCTACCTGGTTACCTTCCAAGACAAACACACTCACCTTCTGCTCGGTCCAAATCCCTCACAGACCCGTCAGTCAGCTGATCTCCCAGTGGCTCGTCAGTGGCCTGAAAAACACACGACGACTTTATTCACTCGCACCGTGAACACGGTCATTACGAGACAGACACAGACGTACTAGTGTTTAATACCAGATCATAAACACTGAAGAGCGTTTAGGTGTGAAGGCCAGCAGAGGTGAGACACACACACACACAGAGATAATGAGTGGATTATCATCTGTCTGACCTGACTTACTGTCTGTCCCCTCAGTACATCTGACCTCACCACACTACCCCGTCTGATATCCACTCACCTGACGCTCTGCAAGCTGCTGCTCGAGCTGCTGGATCCTGACTCCTGCCTCCTCGCCCTCCGTTGTGCTTCTATCTAACTGTCCTGAACACATGACAATTTTTAAATGTTGATTAGATTTTATTCCATTAAACATACGATAAGCTCAAGATAACTGAAGTCTGAGGATCATCAGGTTCCTGTACTGCTTTTAATGTTTGAATGAGCTACTAACCTACTGACTCCAAACAGAAACAGGAAATAATAATAATAATAATAAATACAACCTGATTTACAAATATTTCACACCCAATGTCCCTCATTGAAACCAGTAAAAGATTTTCACTCATTAGTGCTTTTTTTTCCTCTCCATCGAAACATTCTAGACTTTTTTTTCTCTTTATTCCTCTTAAGATTCAAACACTGTTTTTTAAACCCTAAATTACACTTCTCTAAATCAAACAAACACATACAATTTATCTAAAAAATAAAGAAATAAATAAAAATAAAAGTGACTAAATCTTTTGTGGAAATAAAAAATTGTAAAAGGGCGGGGCCTCCAGCGGGGGTCGCCTACTCTGTCAATCATTCCAGATTCATATGATGATTGGCTCATGATGATCCCTACTCAGAGACTGGCAGGTCTAAAGCGAGCTACATCTTCGTTATATCGGTGTCTAAAGTAATCAATATTCTTCACTCTTACTCATACATTTAATTCATCAGTCCACTGAGTTTCTTTACCAGGGACGGGAATCAGTCGTCACCTCCCGATACGATGTCAGCACACCTACTGCAGGAGACGATTCGATTAATACTGCGATTCTATAAGTATCACGATTTTATAAATATCCAGATCCAAATATTACATTTTTTTCTGATGTTGTTACAATTTTAAGGCCATAAACCTTCAAAATAGTCGAGTCATAACATGAAAGTTTTATAGATTAGCTTTATTCAACGCCTTCATATCTGAAGTGAACGAGTAATTAAATGTAGCGCGTTCCTTATAACATTAGTTTTCTTACTTAAGCACCAATCGCAGCATTTAAACACTACAAACTAACTTCAAATACAAGAGTTTAACTTTTAACTTCAAATTAAATTAAACACAACGCTACATTGTTACTGAGCAGCGCGTCGCTCTGTCATTCACCATCATTATTATTTCTAAACAAACTTATCAAATAAATACCATTACTATTATAATTACTCCTACCACACAGGATGCCAGGGTGTGAAGAGTTTAGAGCGCCACCTGTAGGTTTAATAAAGAATTGGTGAAGTTTTACTGCCTAAAACGTCTCCAGAGTCTCAAAACTCAACCTGACTTGTCTTCTAATGCTGTAAATTTTAGTGCGAAAAAATACTTGTTTTATAAGAAGTCGAATTTGGACTTGGACTGAATCAATTTTCTTCCCCATCTTTCTTCTTTACCTTGCAGGGTTTCTATGGTGACGCTGATTTGAGACATCCGTGCTTCTCTGTCCTGATGTTCCACTCTCAGGTGGTCCAGTCTTCCTTCCAGAACGGTCAGGACCTGTGCAGGATCTTCTGGCACCACCATCTCCACCTCAGCGCCTTCACTGCCCAGAGAGTGAAGCCCCTTCCAGAGCTTCTCCAGCGCCTGCTTGGCTTGAACCCCTGCTTCCTGTACGTCTTTCTCAGCGTCCAGCCTTTCTGTGAGGGACGCGAGCTCCGTCTGCAGCCGTGTCAGCTCCTCTCTCTCGCTCCGCGACGCTTCCTCTCGTTCCCTTTCCACCGCATCGAGCTTCTCCTGTAACAGGTGCAGCTCGGCCACACGACGGTTAACCTCGACCTCCAACTTCTTGCTCACTTCCTCTCTCTGCCTCTCTGAAGCCTCCAGGTTGGCTCGCAGCGTGGTTAGCTCCGCCTCAACACCAGCATCCATCTCCTTCTCTTTACTGACACTTTCATCCAGGCTTGCTTTCACTTGGTCCAGCTCAGACGTCCTTTGGGAGAGTTCTGCTTCAAGAGCCATAACGGTCTGCTCTTTCTCCTTCTCTAAAGCCTCCAGGGCTTGGATTTGTTCCTCAGCCTGCAGGGCTGTTTGGTGCTTCTCCTGTTCTCTGAGTTTGTGGGCTTCAGCGAGCTCCTGCTCCATTTGTCTGAACTGCGCAGTCAGAATCTAGACAAGAAACGAGAGGATAAGAAACGTCGGGAAGAGCCTGGCTTTCATGACCAAGCAAACATTTTTATCATTTGTACCTGTTTCTGTTGATCTGCACTGTTGAGCTCCTGCTGTAACATCTCCAGGACTTCTGATCGAGAGCGTAAAGACTCCTCCAGCTCCTCGATCCTCCTCTGGGAATCACGCAGGGCCTTCAGAACAAAGAACATTTACATGCAGATCCTACAGATATGTCCAACCAACCCCACTTTTTTTTCGATTTTTCAGGGGTTAAAATTTTTTTTTTTTTTAAACACCTGCTGGAGCTCTGCATCGTTCGAGGCCTGTGTGTTGAGCTGAAGCAGCTCCTCCTCATGCTTTTGGATTTGCTCCTGAAACCGCACGTCTTTGTCCTTTACTACAGCCTGCAGAACTCGCACCTGGGTTAAAGAGAGCAGCGCAAAAATATGTTCACAGCGAGGCAGAGAAAGCTTTAAAGAAGACCATGTATGGTGAGGAAAAATGTTGACAAAATGGAAATATAAGTGAAAAATGTTTCAACGCGAATCAATCTAAATGCCTGCGTTCTCGCCTGCAGCGTTTCGCGCATTTGAACAGAACTCTGGCGTGCTCTCCAGGTCAGTGCGGTTCATTAGTCCAGGTGAGGACACAGCATTCGCACTCAGGTTCGAGAGTGTCAGGTGTCTGAGAAAGATTTTACTGAGAGAAAGCGAGTCGATTCTGAAGCAATTCCGATTCTGTGGTGAATAAAAAACTGGTGGTCGTTACAAGGGGCGATCAATGTCAAAGCAGGATTTCTCAGCAGTGCTCGGATACCGTCAAGGCAGAAAGTTTCCTCAGGACCCCGGAACCATGATCAGACTGCCTGCTTTACATCTGAAACACCGGCCTCCCAGGAACTCCTTTAATTAAGATTTCATTATTTGTCACATGTACCTTTAAGCACTGCTAAGTAACCCAGTGTGAGCCGTCACTGCCCCACCCGAGTTCCTGTAATGTGCAAGTGGTGCAGTGGGCAGGATGATGTGGGGCACTCACTTACTCACCTTCTATACCGCTTTATCCAGTATTCAGGGTCGCGGGGACCTGGAGCTTATCCCAGGAGACTTAGGGCACGAGGCAGGGTACACCCTGGACAGGGTGCCAATCCATCGCAGGGCACACACATATGCACACACACACACACACTTACACACTCATTCACACACTACGGGCAATTTGGGAACGCCAATTAGCCTAATATACATGTCTTTGGACTGTGTGAGGAAACCGGAGTACTCGGAGAAAACCCACCAAGCATGGGGAGAACATGCAAACTCCACACACACAGAGATTGGAATCGAACCTGGCCGGGAATCAAACCCGCACCCTGGAGGTGAAAGGCGCTAACCACTACACCACCGTGCCGCCTATTGTAATACAGAAGAAGTAAAATATTCAAATAGAATCCACCTTAAAAACAGATTCAAACACCTTAATTTAAAGGTAGCTTTTTTCAGAATTGGTTTCAAGATGAGATAAACATCAGACAAAAATTCCAGTTTTGGGACGTTCGCTTCCTACAGTATGTGCACAAGCTATTTCCTTCTTTTTCCTTATTTAAAAAATATATATAATACTTTGTTTAAAAAAACTTTTTTATGCAGAATACCCAATGTATCCAGTACAACAAGCACGGATTAGCAGTACGCTCAGCTTAGCTCTTATACGCTTTCTTCCCGGCTGTCTCAACCAAGCTGGCAACAATAAATCAGCTCCCTTAACAGCCTGGCTGCTCCATTAGCCGTGCTGCCGCGCCTCGCCTCGCCTCACACAGCAGCAGTAATATTAGTACTGTGCTAATTGAAGCACCTCCTTCACCATTGACTCGCTTAGCAGTCTGTGTATGTGTGCATGTGTGTGTAATTGTGGACACTCTGTGTGGCTAAGACCTTACAGAAGCGCCGTGTCATAGCATAGGGTGAAAAGGCTAGCAAAGCAGCTAGCATAATGTATGTGAGCATAACGCGACAATAAGTCGGTGTGTTCAATGATTTTTTTGTAGAGTTTGAAGTTTCAGAACATAGATTAACATGAAAATATTGCTAGCCTAGTCCTTTATTTCAGTATTTACGCAAAAGTAAGGATAGCGTAGGTTGTGTCTGTGCGTAGTCCTAGAGGTATTTAAACCGTGCCTGTGAGATATTTACTTAGCTTTACGTGTCAGCTGTACTTTGTGCCCCGTTTATGCAGTGACAGCTTGTATTTGAATGTGATAATAGGCTATACACACACGCACACGCACACACACACACACACACACACACACACACACACACAGAGGCTCAGTAGTCACTCACTAAAAAACCTAACTCATGAGTTTGGGACACACACTCTCACATGATCATGCAGGGACCAAAAGGCAATTTTCACTGCCACCACAGTGAGACCCACTTCATTAGAATTGGATAGCGAGTGAGCCGGCTCTCAGGGAGGAGGAAAAAAAATGAGGATGGAAGAATCCCATCCTCTCTTTCTTTACACCCCGTTCCTTCTGCTAGAACAAAAAAAAGGAGCTCGATGAATATTGTTATTAGGTTCTCCGTGCCGGTGTCTGGCTACGAGGCATTATCCAGTAGGTGTTGGGAAGCCAGCGTGTTTTTTTGGTGTGGTGGAACCGAGCAGCACTGAGGCTACGTTTTCAGAATGAATTCATAAGTTGTTTGTTGCCACCGCCTGCTTTAGCTGGGTTGTTCTGGCTGCTTTTTTTTTTTTTTTTGAACAAGGCTCTTTAATGAACTCTTGCGGGGATTGAAGCGCTCTCCATGGGGCTTGTGTGTACCGCTACTTTAGTCAAGTGTGGAGGGAAAGCAGTGTATTCTTTCCTTTGCTCATGTTCAATTTGACAACAGTTAAACAATGGATGCTGGGGCGTCACAGAGTTAATCCCAAATGAGCGATCCATGAACCTGGAACAAACCGATTTCATATTCATAGCCGCCTGACGGACACGTATGACCCAGATCGTCTAGCCATCATAATTTAGAAATGTCACTTAAATCCTTATGCATTTTTTCTGATTCCATCACACCACAACTTCATGAATAAAATAGTCACTTTCTGCCTAATGTACAGTATCCCACCCACTTCCGGGTGACACTGTAAGGAGATATTGTAAATGTAGCTAATGTGAGAAGGGACAGAGTGTGGTGGCTAGACAACTGGGTCAAAGCAACTCCAAAACTGCAGCTCTTGTAGGATGTTCCGAGGTCTTCAGTGGTCAGGACATACCTTAAAGTGATCCAAGAAAGGAGAACGTGTTGAAACTGGAGACTCCTTCCATAAACGTAAAGTTTTTAAAAAAACCCTTTTTGATGCAGATATTCAAATTAATATATATACAAGAGAGAAATGAATGGAGGGAGGGAGAGAGAGAGAAGCAAAGGATGGTATGATGGAGGGTAGGCATGGAGGAAAGGAAGGAAAGAAAAGGTGAAAGAAAGAAGGACAGAGCAGAAGAGAAAAAGAAAGGAAAGAAGGAAGAAATGAATAGATGAAGGAAGGGAGAGAGGAAAAGATAGGAACAGAAGAAGGAAGGAAATGAAGGGAGAGAGCAAGAGATGGAAGGAGGAAGGAAGAGAAGAAGAGTAGAATGAAGGAAGCAATGGTGGGAGGAAGTAAGGAAGTGAGGGAGGAAGAAGGGAGGGATTGGAAGGAAAGAAAGGAGGGGAAAAAAAGGAAAGAGGTGAGCAAATAAGGTCTTTCCTGTCATACTGTATGTGTTTCTCAGTTTCTCAGGTACAGTATGCTTAATTTAAATAAGATTTTATTACTATGTGATCAAATGTTCAGGGAGAGTCGAGTTAATTATAATTAGCTGTAAATGTCACGGGTGTAGTTTTGGTGTAGTTAAGCTTTAGCAGTGTAGCATGTAGCGCAGCAGCTACGGCATTCTGTACGTTCTGCACAAGCCACAGTATCACTGCCCTGTTACTCCTAACCTCCACTGTATATACAGTACGGGTGGAAGAGAGGGACAAGTTCAGCTTTTCACTGAGATTTCCTGCACATCTTTTCCTCAGTGACAGTCACTCCATCGTCTGGCAGCAGCACATTAGAAAGCGTTGGGTATAGAAGCCGCCCGCATGGAGGGTGCAGACGGAGAACACGCTCAGGACCTCCTGCCACTTTTACATTTCAGTTTACAAATCATTACTGCTTATTTACTGTTTTTTTTTTAATGCAATACCTCTCTATCTCTCTCTCTCTCTCTCTTGCTTTCGGTCTCTCTCTCTCTCTCTCTCTCTCTCTCTGGGAGTCACGGTGTTGTCGGATTAGAGGGCATTACCTGTGCAGTGAAGTGAGGAGAATTAAATATTGCTTAGCTTCGTGTACAAATTGGACGAGAGAAAAATAACCCTCTTTAAAGTCGGTTATTAAATTTCATCACAGAGATAAACTCCGGTCTTTCCTTTTCTTTTTCTTTCCCCTTGACCAATTATTCTTTGTTTACATGAGAATAACATCTTGATTATTCCTTCATGGATTTTTTTTTCTAAACGTGACTTTGTTATGACTGTGTGTAAAAAGGCTTGCCGCTGTTGAACTCTCATTAGCACTCGGATATTATCAAGGTAGAAAGTTTTCTCAGTGATCAGACTGCTTGCATCCTGTCTGAAACCCAGGCCTCCCAGGAACTCCTTCAATGGCTCAGACATGTGGAAATTGCTTGGAGCGAGGTCAGGACTGTAGGGAGGATGTGGCAATAACTCCCAGCTGAGTGCCTGTAATGTGCAAGTGGTGTTGGTGAATGATTGTGTGTACAGTTACATTGAGGCATTTAGCAGAAGCCCTTATCCAGAGCGACTTACATTTTATATATATATATATATATATATATATACACTGTATATATTATTAAACATCTGAGTAGTTGAGGGTTAAGGGCCTTTCTCAAGGGACAACTTGGTGGTTGTGGGATTTAAACCTGGGATCTTCCGAACCGTAGTCCAATGCCTTAACCACTGACCCCCTGTCAGTTCCTTTATATTTATACTTGTTGCAAGGTGGCAACAAGTATAAATATTTTCAAGGATCGGGCCTTCCACTCCCTAAACATTCATAGGGATGACTGCAGTTGGGTCTGAGAAGTTTAAAGTTAAGGACCTTGCTCAAGGTTTGAACCTGGGACCTTCTGCACCATAGTCCAATGCCTTAACCACTGAGCTACCCCTGACCTGTAGCTTATCACTGTACTGCCATCAGTTTTATCATTAGTTTTAAGCCTAAATGCACCAGAAAGTTCTGGTTTGACTTGAACGCCCCTCATATATATGTGAAAGCGTTATGTAGGACATAATGATGCTTGGTTGAGTTATGGTGTGTATTTCGGCTACTTTAACCCTGCATCTGAAATAGAAGTATTTTCGAATGCGAACATGTGATCAAGTAACGCGTTCCTAAAGCAAATGGGAATTTGATCACCACCAATGAGCGTGAAAGCCTGCAGAGTGAACGACACACACCGGACATCTGCCGCGGTGCTGAAATCCGCCTGAGATAATCCCATTAAAATGGCTAGTCATTAAAAAGGGGAAACACAGTGCAGGAGATTGTGTTTCTTTACACTGCTGGTGTGGGGGAACACAGCGTTACGCAGGACTGATGAGACCAAACACTTTGATTAATGCTGCAGATTCTTTATGGGGATCAGAAAACATGATTCTGACATTTAGTATTGGACCACGGTACGAGCCAGGGCACCGGAACACGAAGGGGTGGGTTCCTTAAGCTGTGTTTATGTGGGTTTTGGCTGAGGTCAGAGAGATGACATAAAGAAGAAGAATTATGACAAAGCAAAGTTTCGCTTGGTTTTTATTACATCATATCATTCAATTACTTCAATTACTAAGATTTTCATTATCGTGTGACCTGATGTGTACTAAATCGATTGCTAATTTGTAATTTGTCTTCCCTTTTACTACTTACTTACCTAAAGACACACAACTGATCTGACTGACCATTACGCCTAATCAGACCTAATTTTTTTATGTATTTTTGAAAACATTTTTGTATAAATGTATGAAATATATATAAAATCAGCCATTTGATAAGCCTACATCAGCTACAAGTTACTGCCATCAGCTAACATTACTACAACTAGCAAGCTGATTTGGCACCGTTACAAGAAGTTTCCATTTTGCAAACCCTCCTCATAAACACTTGCATTTATCTCCCGTGTTCTCGTGTATACTTTCATCTCATTGCTGTGTCAGATGTTAGTCTGTAGCATGAACATTTTATAAACTGTCTAGCCAAATGCAAAGTCACACACACACACACACACACACACACACACACACTATAATATTCCATTCTATCACCTTTAGCTTTGATCATGGTTCAATGTGGTGTCCAGTTCATGTGTGAAAATGATTGCTCATGCTCCCAGAACCACCCTTTCACAATCTGAGTCCTAGAATACTGTCTATACCGGGCCAGCAGCGAAGACATTTAGGTCGTCAGCTGACTTAATTTTATTGCCACATAAGGTGGCTGAGCCGAGACCTGAGTGACTGAAGCAACCCCGGATCATAACACCGCTGCCTTCAGAGGCTTGTACAGTGGACACTATGCATGACCGCTTCATGTGCTTCCATTCTTACCCTGACATGTCCATGTCTCTGGAATAGGGTCAATCTGGACTCATCCGACCACATGACCTTTTTTCATCTGTCCAAAGTCCAAACGTTATGCTCCCAAGAAAACTGAATTCTGTCCTTTGGATATGATTATGATTCATCCTGGACTGTTGTCGCACACCTGTGTATTCTGACGACGATTCATGGATTGCCCTAAAATAAATATCACAACGAGAACCTACACGGTACAGTCTCCAAGGATGTTATTTGGTCTCTAGACAAACATATCGAAGGCCAATATTTGCTTCCGCTGCTGTCTTCGTGGCATCTTTTTTTCGGCTCCTGTTTACACAGTGGTCTAGTAAAGCTGGAATAAGTTAATCTCGTACCCTTCAAAAATGTCCAGATGCCCGTAAGTAGTGAGAACTGTTCAGTTTTAAATAAGCGTGCCATTTTTTATTTATTTAATTATTTTTACCAGTGATAAGCAAATGGCAGTACTTGAAAACTCGAACCCGAGGCTCTAACCATCATCTTAGCCGATGGTGCACGTGTCAAGTTTGGCGCCGTCAGAGAGAGAGAGAGCGCGCTTGTCTGGCTGTTCCTTTTAAAAGGTGTATTTTTCAGACATCTGGCAAACCAGATCTCTCTAGTGTGGACATGAAGAACAGAACAGATGCTCCAGGAATCAAGGAATCTACGAAAACATCCAGGAAGTTACCGTTTCTCCCATGCGGCCACTGCTAAGGGCTTTTGTCTTTTGACCCCGTCTTCAGTGATTCATCAAACTGAAATTGTCCATTTCAGTGCATTTGGAATCGCAAGACCTACCTACAGCACTTATTCTCCCGCCTTCTACCTTCCGCGAGCGTGCAGAAGAAGAAGAAGAAGAAGAAAGCTGTAAGACTGTAATAACACATCAATCACCACAACAGGTTTAAAAAGTGAAAAAAAAGCAGAAATCCGCTATTTAAAGTAATTTCTGATTCATAAGCTTATGGTGTTGGAGGAAAACACACGCAAATCCACCTGGCTTTATTTAATTTAGCTTGGAGTTCATCATTCTTTCTTTATTTTACTGTTTCGCAACCACCGCAAATATGGATCATGCAAACAAAAAAAGTGTAAATTGTTATTTAAAAAAACCAAACAAACGTAATTCCTGTGTGCGCTTTGCTCAATTAAAGAACATATAAGTGGCCGATGAATTTCCATAAATCATAATCGGTGAGGGTGTATTCCCCGGTGGCGCATCCGGACGACATCATTTGCATACATATTGTTCCACAACCTTTATGTTTTTCTTTTTTTTTTTTACTTCCCAAACCTGTTGTCTCTGGGCAGAGCAAGCAAGGTTCATGAAATTGAGTGAAATGAAAGAAAGAAAGAAAGAAAAACAAAAGATAGCTGCAAGAATCTCTGGGAGACAAACACGCCTAGTGAAGTACTTGCAGCGGCACGGCGCGGTATGACTCGTGTTTTGGAGCGATCGCAAGATGGAGAATGTTTTGACAGGTGCACGTGTGAAACCCGTCCTTTTTCCCGTGTCTCGGGAAGGACGAGGAAGGACTAGCATAAACTAGTCAATAAAGCTGCGTGATTAAAAGCTTTTATTCAGTCTGACCTATCTTTTGTTGCCGCATTTGATGAGTGAATTTTTATTCTAAAACCACTTACAGATGTGTATTTTTAGAAAAAATACTTTAATTTAGCTAAATTCTTCTTCTTTTTTGCTTAAGTTTACGCACAGTTGGTGCAATACTATGGAACAGACGAATGTCACGGTAAAAATGTTTATTAAACACTTTAAGTAGAAATTTATTAGTATTTTATAAAATTCAGATTTTCTCCTAAATTTAGTCATTCCCTAGACCACCACCCATCTTGTTAGGGCACTTCCCCATTAGTGCCAGCTACCAGCCGAAGAGGGCATAGGCTAATATGTGCTTCCTCTGACACACGTGATGCCACAGACTGCTTGTTTTTTTTCAAAGAGCGTTGAAAGACACTCTGTAAAAAAGCACTGTCCACCCGTTAGCTTGCGTCAGCTCAAAGTCACCCATGATTTGCTAGATTGGCCGGGATTGATGTCAGAGTGCAGGTATGCCCCTTCGACCCGAGACAGCGTTGCCATCCTCTTGCTCGGCTTCTGGCTATGGATGGATTGTAGCATCACTCGGTAATCGAACTCATGATATCTGGATGAAAGGGCTTCCACACTGAACCCTGTTAAGTGGAACCTGGAATACTTCAAATCAAAGCTCCATGAGACAAATCCAAAATCACAATGGCCAAAAATCGACCTAGTCTACCTATGACCGAGCTCTACTAGTTGACTATTCCATTCATTAGTTGCTTGGGCTTGGACTAAAAAACTGAAAAGTGCAGATGTTAAAGAAAGCAGTTACTCCTCCATTCCTGAAAGGATTCCCCCATCATTTAACGCTAAATTTCTTAAATTTAAACAAAGGGCTGAAAGGGCACAACCCTTACATACTGTATATAGCACTAATATAGCATGGCATAAAAAGCAGTGAAGCTGGAAAAGTAGTTTGTAGGTTGTACTGTATATTGCTTTTAATTAAACCACTAGTTGATGTGTTCCTGGCTGCACAAATAACCCTAGCTACTGTATGGAGAAGAGGACTAAAAATGATTAGCTGCCTATATTAATTATATTTTGGTTGCCCATAGTTTTCTGATAAACAGAAAAACGCCTGGGTGATGCAGGAGCATGCTTATACACACCTTATGATAAGGTATTTTTCTCCACCGCACCCAATCTGAGTACGCCTGTGCCGAAGGTCATGAAAATATTTCTTGCCAGTGCTGCAAATTCTTTATTCATGTTGAGATCTGATCACAAATTATATAATATAATAATAAAGCACTTTTAAGTTTCTTCATTTGAAAATATTTAACCTTCATCATGATTTCCTGATGCAATAAAACCTGTTGGAGTTTTACCCTAAACTAGCGACAGGAGACACGGCTAATCGCTGACGAGTGGATTCGTAGCTGGCCACTTTTTTTCCCGCCAGAGTGGGTGGCTGGCTTAGCACGAGCTTCTTAAGCCATAATAATAATAATAATAATAATAACAGTTGATTTTTTTTTTTTTGTGAAGAGAAAAGAGAGACACGGGATGAGGAATTGATTCAAACGTATCTGATAAGGAGGTGCGACTGTGAACCGTGTCAGACTGTCGCGCCAATCAGATCGTTGTGACAGCAAGGACACGCTGTATTTATACGCAAGCTGTTAGTAATTAGGCCCGGGTGAAACGACGAGGTCTCGTTCCGAGAGAGATCCAGTAATGACTGATTTCGCTTTTGTGAAGGGCGACGGTGCACCGAGTCCCTCGCGGCCTTATTACAGTGATCGGGGTCGCTCTTAAACCACTGCTTGCTGATATTGATTTGCCGCTGTCTATAAATAGAGAGTCGGGGTCGATGGTATTTCAGTTTGAACACAGAACGCACTTAGACACGGACATGCACCGAGTCTCAAATCATACAGTACGTTTACTCAATGAATTGAGTCCCTCATCAAAAATCTTTTTTTTTCTCTTTCTCTCATTCTCGCTCTCTTTCACACAAACACACAATACACATATGTATATACTATACACTCACCAGATACTTCATTAGGTACACCTGTTCAACTGCTTGTTAAAACAAATATCTCATCAGCCAATCACATGGCAGCAACTCAATTTATTTAGGTAAAAAAAATCTTTTTGGGAGGGTAAATAACAATTTATTAGCAACTCAACGTGGTCAAGACGATCTGTTCAAACCGAACATCAAGAAAGGTGAAAGGTGACTTTGAACGTGGCATGGGAGTTGCTGGTCTGGGTATTTTCTGAAACTGCTGGTCTACTGCGATTTTCACACACAACCATCTCTAGGGTTTACAGAGAATGGTCTAAAATAGAGAAAATATCCCGCGAGTGTCAGTTCTCTGGGTGAAAATGCCTTGTTGATGCCAGAGGTCAGAGGAAAATGACCAGACTGGTTCGAGGTGCTAGAAAGGCAACAGTAACTCAAATAACATCTCAGTACAACCAAGGTATGCTGAAGAGCATCTCTGAACACATCAAAATATGAAGCCGAGGGGCTATAGCAGCAGAAGACCACACCCAGTGCCACTCCGGTCAGCGAAAAACAGGAAACTGACAAAACTACAATTGCATAGGCTCACCAAAATTGGACAATAGAAGCTTAGAAAAACGTTGCCTGGTCTGATGAGACTCCATTTCTTCTGCGACGTAGCAGACGGACGGTAGGCACGGATCCATCCTGCCTCGTATCAATGGTTCAGACTGGTGGTGGTGTAATGGTGTTGGGGAGATTGGTGCACTGTGGGGGAGATTTTCTTGGTACACTTCGCTTCGTAGCAACTGAGCATCGTTTAAATGCCACAGTCCAGACGTTTAATGATGCGAATCTCCCGTTCCACCACATCCCAAAGGTCTCCTATTGGATTGAGATCTGTTGACTGTAGAGACCATTTGAGAACAGTGACCTCACTGTCATGTTCAGTAAACCAGTTTGAGATGATTTTAGCTCTGTGACATCCCTTTATGACCACAGGATAACGCACAATGTCACAAAAGGTCACCTTGTTAATTCTATTCTACGAAGAATTAAGGCAGTTCTGCAGCCCAACCCAGTACTGCTGTAGCAAGGTGTACCTAATGATGTGGCCAGTGAGTGTACATATATATATATATATATATATATATCAGTGTACTGTAATATCAGTGCTTGGGTTAGACTGGAACTGGGTTGGCCTCAGTGACAAGGTCTTTTGGTAGACAAACCTTGACTGATGATGTTATAACTCATTCTTGTGCTTTGAGCTGCACACACACACACACACACACACACACACACACACACACTCACTCACTGACACAGATATGCTCCCACCTGTATACACACAGTATTCACAGTTCAGGGTCGTTTCTCAATCGCAAGATTTATGACCAGTTACACTTTATGCTATGAGCTGTCTGGCTTTCGGGTCAGGACACAATTAGAAAAAAAAATTGAGTTGAATTTTTTTTTTTTTTACCTCCATGGTCTGACATGGATACTGTAAAGATGTGCAGTTCCTGTAAACAGTACTCTAGTCTCAATGGAGTCTTGTTTAAATCTGGATTTGTACACTACCTAAGCACTGCCGCTCATCCCAGGATTCTTATACGCAATCCGATCACACTTTCAAAACACCAAGTACTGTTTGTCTTAACCTGCACACCTGTATACTGTTAAGATTTATGATCCCACCTATCACCTACTGTATAGAGTGGCACCAAGGTTCCAGGAAAAGATTTTCTCCCCACTGGATCGTTCTCTTAACCTACGGCTTTGTGAATATTTTTAAAAATATGACCTGGAGCCTATCCCAGGAGGTTTAGGGCACGACACACTGATGTTGAATTACGCTCTCATCCTGTACAGGGTCACAGAAGGCCTGGAGCCTATCCCAGGGGACCCTGGGAACCTTCGACCCCGGAGGGATGAGACCACAGTGTTAATCACTACGCCACCATTGCCTCATATATTGAATTAGATATTCTACAATATTTACTGATAAGAATTCATTATCAGTACACTACAAACAAATAATTTTTGTTTAAGTTAATTTCTTAAGTGGAATATTCTCGAGTCTAGGCAAACCCATCTTTAAATCCTTAAAATAAGATTACAAGAAACCAAATTTACATTTATGGCATTTTGTAGACAATACGTTAACCACTGAGCTACCCCGCCCCGGAATTTAAGATTATTAAAACATTTTTCACTATTTATAATTTCACTATTTAAAATTTCTTAAAATTAAATTACCGCAAACCGAATATAAGATTAGTAAGCTTATTTCTAGTCAAGTCTTATTAAGTGTTATTGGCAAATAATTTAACTTTTTTTTCAAGAAATAAATGTAACAAGCGAATAATTTTAGCTTGCTATTTTAGTAACTTCTGACTTGAAATAAGATTTATGTTTATATTTATATATATATTTATTTTGTGGTAATTTTATTGTAAGAAATTATACTGTAGATAGCAAAAGGTTTCCTCCAGGTACTCCGGTTTCCTTCCACAGTCCAAAGATATGCAGGTTAGGCTAATTGGCGTCCCCAAATTGCCCGTAGTGTGTGAATGAGTGTGTGAGTGTGTGTATGTGTGTGTGCCCTGC
>JAOVVB010000015.1:17518967-17549008 GCA_028570985.1 Heterobranchus longifilis
ACTAAGACAAAAATACAGCTGGTTGTATATGATCATGTGCTTTCTCTGATAAAAACACAATTTTAATTTTTTTACCTGTTTATCTGTACAAGTCATGATCTAAGCTATTACTACTTATAAGGGATGTTCAAGTCAAACTGGGACTTTTGATTGCACAAAATAACAACAGTTATGAGAGTAAAAACCTCCTTTTATTTCTCTATACAATCCCCTGCTACACTAATGCACTTATCCAAGAGTTTTGTTAGTGCTTGTATACCATTAAAGTATAGTTTCCTCAGTACACCAGAGTGTGGGTCGGACTGTCTGCTTCATGTCCGATACCCTGGGCAGGAACTCCTTTAATGTCTCATTCCTTTAATGCAAAAAAAACGCCTTGTTTGATCATCAAAGGAATTCTGTTTCTGCAGGACAACGCATGACCTCATACTGCCTCCCGCACCACTTGCACGTTACAGGAACTCGGCTGGGAGTTGTTGCCACGTCCCCCGTACAATTCTGGTTCAGCTCCAAGCCATTTGCACATGTTTGGACCATTAAAGGAGTCCCTGTGTTGGCTAAACTGTTGAGTGTGGACTCTTGTGCATTACAATACATTGGCGTCCAGGATGCCAACCCATTGCAGCTTAAAAAATAATGGTGAGGAAAAAACTTTGAAGAGTTTAACTGTATTTTTTCATGTATATGTATATTAGTTTTACATACATATCATCATAGTTGTCAGTTGTGGGAACTGAAGAACACAATCGGCGTATTATGAATGCCCTTTATTGATCCTGTGGATGCTGGTGCTGCGTGGGGCGGATTTGGCATGGAGTAAAAACCACACACTCACTATAGATTAATTCAGCATAAAGGAACCATGGTGAGCACTGACAGCGAGACAAACATATTTGTTCTTGGGAATAAAGAGGGTCTTTTTTCTCTAAAGGGACAAACGGTCATTACTGGTGTGTAGGATAGGGGTCAAATGATTTCTCACACTCTCCTTATATATACACACGTCATCTTCAGTGTCATCTTACTTCAGTGTTTTTTCTTCATTTTTATTATATTCAACATTGTACATTAATACTGAAGACATTTGAACCATAAAAGAGCACGTATGGTATTATGTACTAAACACAGCAGAATGTGTTTTATATTTTACATTGCCCAAAGTACCTACATTTAGTTTTGATGACAACTCATTGACAGCTCATTTGATGACGCTCAAGGCATTCACTAATCAGATTCACGAGGTAGTAACCTGCAATAGTTTTCAGTTCATAGGTGTGCCTTGTCGAGAGATAATCTGTGACATTTCTTTTCTTCTTAATGTGCTACAGACCATCAGTTGTCTTATGCAGAAGAAGGGTTGGTACAGAGTCAATAGTCCTATTAGAGCTACTACATGAAACACTCAGTTAAGTAAAGAGAAAAGACAGTCCGTCATTACTTTATGAAAAGAAGGTCAGTCAATCTGAAAAATGTCAAGAACTTTGAATGTATCCCCAATTTCAATCATTAAAACCATCCCACGCTATGATGAATGAACCTGGCTCTCATGAAGACTGTCCCATGAAAAAAGGAACAAGAGCTACCTCATACCATTATTTGTTTTCCAACAGGACAATGAGCTCAAACACACCTCTATGTGATATAAGAGCTATTTGTCCAAGAAGGAGATTGATGGAGTCCTGCAGCAGATGACCTGGCCCCCACAATTACCGACCTAAATCCAGGTGGGATGGTTTGGAATGAGATGGACTGGAGAGTAAAGGAAAAGCAGCCAACAAGTATTCAGTGGTGAAGGGAACAATGTTGAAAACAATAAAAAAATAAAGAAAAACCATTGAATAAGAGGGTGTATAAAGCACAAGGTATAATCATTTAATCCATTATGGCAAATTTTAAGCATATCACCAGTGTTGGGGGACGTTACTTTTTAAAGTAACTAATTACATTACAAAATTATTGTCTTTAAAAAGGAATCAGTTACATTACAGCGTTACTTTCTGATAAAAATTTTTTATAATTATCCTGCCATCATCACTCACTTTGGCCCATAATCTGTTAACTACTAATACCCCTATCTCACCTACGCGGTTTCGCTGTGATCACGCTGTAATAAGGTTTCCATCTTTCCGAGCGTCGGTCCTCGCATAGTCAAACCACATAGGTGAAATAGGGGTATAACAGCAGGAATAACAGAGGGGGGCGGGTTATCGGGGGCGGGGCTTGTAGAACGACTTTCACACACACACACACACACTAACGGATTGGGAATGACTGCTGGCTCACGGATTATATAAATTGTCTGAATAACGGATTACATTCTTAAAAATATAACTAAATAACTGAGTACTTAAATGGCGGACGTGACGCGTTAGATTACTCGTTACATCAAAAAAGTAATCCAAGTACTCTAACGCGTTACACACAACACTGGTCTTAATACCAGCACATCTGAGGTAAATGTTAATACTCCTGATCATTTAATCTAGTTTTTTTTTGTCCATATAAACAAATTAACAGCTTTCTGCTAACAAGATACATCTTAATTTTAGCCATAATCAACATTTCCTTAGTAATTTACCAATACATCTGAAGTAAACGTTGATCTTCCTGATAGTTTTCACTCACATATGCTAGCATATTTATGATTTTAGCCTCACACTGTCTCTTATTAGTAATTTACCAACAAATCTGAGGAAAATATTCAAATTCCTGATAGTTCTATCCCGTTTCCACTCCCACACTGTGTAGAAATGAATTAGTAGCTGCATGCTAGTTACATAAAAAACTAAAATTTTAGCCAAACAATGTCTCTTATTAGTAAGTTACCAACAAATCTGAGGTAAAAGTTGGTATCCTGTTTTCACTCTCTGTTTCATTACTTTAGCCACATAAACAACGTGCTAGCGTAACAATTTGCTAGAATGATCTAGAAGTCTAGTTGACATAACTCAACTTCCAGACAACGAATCTGAAGTAAAAGTTTATCCTCCTGATAGATTCGTTCTGTTTTCCACTCACTATATGCCATAGAAACGATTTACTACCTGCATCCTAGTAGCTGGACTCAATCTTTTTTTTTTTTTTTTTGCTTCACAAAGCATATTTGTAATTTCCCAACATATCTGGGGAAAATATTTCTATTCCAGATAATTCTGTCTTGTTTCCATTCTGTCCTTACACTGTGTGGAAATGAATTAGCAGCTGCATGCTAGGTAGGGTTGTTATAATTTAGCCATACGGTCTGCTTTAAATACTTAAGTTAATAATCTATCAACAAATCTGAGGTAAACATTCATAATATTGATACATTTTATCTTTTCACTCACTGTTCCTTGCCTTAGCCATATAAATAAGTTGCTAGCATAACAATTTTCTAGGACAATCATAATTTTACCCGCAGAGTATTTCTTATTTGTGAATTCTTAATATATCTGATGAAAATGTTTTTATTTATGATTATATTCCTGATAGTTTCGTCTTTGATCTAATGACTTATCAGCTGCACACTAACTACTCACTACCTCATTCATCGTCTATACCGCTTTATCCTGTATTCAGGGTTGCGGGGGCGTGGAGCCGATCCCAGGAGACTTATGGCACAACGCGAGGTACACCTTGCAGGGTGCCAATCCATCACAGGGCACAGACACATATATTGACACACTCCCACTACGAGCAAGTTAGGGGACGCCAATTAGCTTAATCTACTTGTCTTTGGACCGTGGTAAATGTTAGTGTTGCTGGTAACTTTTATTTCTATTCTCGCTGCCTTTTGCTATCTGTATAAAAGACTTTGTATAAATGGTTTAATTCCAGTATGCTTAAGCTCTGTGTATACTGTATATTGTTAAAGATTAAGCACTTAAATGGTGAACGTACACCATCTGTTCATTCTTTCCCTTTAAAAACAGTACTGGAACGAAGCACCTATAACAATCACTGCGCTCTGAACTTGTATTTTATATGTACATACTGTATATATGTTTGCTGATCTATATGATTGCTGTTATTTCTTTTATGGGGTAGAACTTTATATTTGAGAGTAAACTCAAGACCAGCAGGTTTACTTTGTAAAGATGTGAAGTGAATACATGCTAGAAAACTTTCCTGGAGAGCTGAAGGCTAGCACAGTCTGCTTATTTCCTATTTCTGTTCAAAAACACATTTTTTGAGCCTTTACTCCAAAAATTTATTTACAGACCTGCTATGAATAGGCAGTCATATTTGTTTAACCCCAAATTTGTTAAACGCAAATACTTAATCGGAAATATTAAATGGGAATTTTAAATTTAATGACAAAATTGAAAATGAGAAGCTTTTTATTTATTTGTTATAAATTACCTCTATCGGCTCACCTGCAGTACCCTTTCCCACCACTAGAATTTTGGAACATGGGAATTTGGGAAACCTTTTAGCTAGTGGTTTGTTTTTACACACCGTACCGCTATGACCGATCTCTAACATGTGTATCTGATGTCCGAGCAGGAAAATCATGACTGTGCTAGAATTCCGATGTCCAGTTTTCTTTATGCACGCTGTTTATTAAAGGATACAATTATAATATATTTAATTCGATTAATAAAAGCATTGAGTTTAGTGAAGCGAAGCTAGCTCTAAAGCATTCTGTGCCTTGTGTAGCTGAAATACAGAACTCGTGTTGCTTGTGCTTTTTATTTATACAGTAAAATAAAAAGAAAAACTTTGAAACCTACATTGTCCAGTTGCTCAGATGTACCATCTGATGGGATGCACAAAGTAATGGCACCCCTCTACGAATGTATCTCAGCCCACTGTTGAGCTGAAAACCGTAAAAGCTCATCATGAGTGAATGTGGTGAAGTTGAAACTCCGTGTATTTGCTCATGGATGATGATAATAATAGAACGTGACACAAGATGAGTCAGTTTCCAAATTCTTTTAGATTTTTCTTCTGTTTCTATAGCAACCATGATTTGCATAGAGATGCAGGAATGAAGGAAACACGGTTCACAAAAGCAGCATTGTCTCTTTAAACTAAACAAAAACCAGTGTTGATAATGAGCACTTTCACCCTGACTTCCTTTCCCCTTTGTCAGCTCTGTTCACTTTCCTTTTAAAAAAGTCTTAGACTTAAGATGTCCAGGGTCACATCAGATCCTGTTCTTAAATTTATGATGTTTTAATTTGTTGTAAACCAACATGCAGTATGATTGACAAACATCTGGATTCCTCTGGATATTTCTGGAAGGAGTGTGTGTTTGTTAAATAATTAAACAGATGAAAACTGTGAGCTGCATGCGTTTATAGATACGGGTTATAAAAACCCTATATATAGATGCTGACGCTGGTGTAGGATTATTCTCGCTGGATTTTCTGACTCACGCAGCTTAAAGCTTGCTTTTTGTTCATTTTTCAACTTTGCTGAAAATGAATTTGTAATGATTAGAAGATAACGAAATGAAAATCTGATTTAGAGGAGCGACAGCTCCGCTCAGCAGGAATATTTATCACCTATGCAGAACTGCATTTCACACCGTTCCCTAAAAATAAATAACAGACCTCCTGCTGCGGAGAAAACTGCTGCTGTATTAGTTTTTTTTTTTTTTTAAACACCTTACTTTGCCAACTCACAAATTATACGAGTCTGTGAGGAGCGGTGATTTAATTCATTTAATTTGCAACGTCATGCTTCAGAAGGTAAAACCAAATAAGAGACTGAAGATATGTTTAGAGACATATGAGTCTAAAATAATGTTACACTGATTTAAGCAACAACATTAGAAAGAACACTTTTAATATGAGGGATGTTCAAGTCAGAGCAGGACTTTGTGTAGAATAACAGAACACACTTATGAAAGTAAAAACTCAACAACAACAAAAAAAACGGGTGACAAGACACTGTATCCATCTATTTTCAAGGATCAGGCGTTCCACTTGCTGAATGTTTGCGGTAACAACTGCAGTGAGCTCCGAGCCACCTCGGCCGGGATCGACATTCACAGACGTACAGCCTTCTACTGCGGCTAAGAGTCTCATCAACGTACTGGGCCTAAACGTCGATCACTTTTACGCCTTCATTCATCAGGAATTTCATCACAAGTCCCGGTTTTACTTGAGAACGCCCCTCGTAAAATGCTCTAGCTCACTAGGAGACAATGTTTTCAGGAAGAACAATAATACTCATAATAATGCTAAAACAGGTAGTGCCCAACTCACGAACATTGGAGTTGTGAATTTCCGCAGATACGAACTGACCGCAGTCCTACGAACATTCAGGAGAAATGACTCTGCCTGACCGGTTTCAATGAATCAGTCCAGGAGCACGATAATAGAAAATGTCTGTCCTGTAAAGCTGATGCTGAATAATCATAATTTCAGAAAATCCTCAACAGAACAGTTCACAGTCCAATAAAGTGGAAAACAGCTCAGACAAAAATGGTGTCCGAGATTCCCCTCGCGATTTAAAGGTGCAGAGACGACACGGTTGCATTTTACTGTGAGATTAATTTCCTTAGGCGCTGTTATGGTTTTTGGCCACATGATGGCAGTGTTGGGAAAGGGGACAGACATTTAGTCAGATGGATTGGTTTGATTTACATTGTATATTCGTGTCAAAGGCTTATAGGACCCACTTTGTCGGTCTTACGAACGTGCGCCTAGAATGGAACTCGTTTGTAAGTAGGGGACTACCTCTATTGTTATATCGTTTAATTAGTCACCAAGTTGTCAACATCAAACTGCACTAGCTAGCTAACGTTAACAACTTTAGCCTAGACTAGTAAAAATGTAGCTAAATTTATTCATTCAGCAAAACAGTCTTACAATAAAATTTTTACTATAGTAATTAAAACTACAAAAAAAATAAAACACTCAGATGTGAAGCTTAAATGTGAAATACATTTTATTTCTTATTTATTCATTACACATTATAGCACTTACAGCTCCCCAGACAGTGTAAAGTCTGACTTTACTTAGTCACTACATAGTAGTGAGCACTGGATTGTAGGCCACGCCCACGTCTGTACCTAAATCCAGAAACATACTGACATATAACCTGCGCTCCCCTGACAAAGACAACATGGTTCCTTCCAATTGAAGTGTGTAAATATGAGAGCAACACGATCCCACACACAGTTCTGGATTCAGCCAATCACAGCACAGAGGTATAGTCCAAGGCCCGCCCAACTCCCCACACAGTGTTCCAGAGCGTATCCAATCAGGAAGCGGCTTTCTTCACAGGAAGTCATACAGGTACCTCACGATGTCGAAGCTGACCGTTCTGAGAAGAGAAACAAGATGAAATACATCAACTGCTCTAGAAATCCAAGTTGTGGAAAACTAATCAACGTATCAGTAATATAATCAATATAATTAAACACACACACACACACACCTGGAGATGGCGAGGATGAAGTCGAGGGAGACGGCACACTTGTACTTGGGGGAGTCGAGCTGGTCGCTGTGTCCCACCTGAGTGAGGAGCTGCAGCGTCACCAGAGAGGAGATCTACACGGAGAGGGACGAGACAAAACCACGTCATTAACACCACAACTATTTTAGGGGTGTGAATACTTATGCCCTCGTGCAATATGTAAATAAATTCACAAATATGTTGTATAACATCATGTTCTCTCTGTATCCCTAATGAGATGTAGAAAGTTCTAGATCATATAATCGTCCTAGACCCTGATATCCCACCGAGAGAAGTTAATAACACTGCCCCCTACTGACTACCCTATGACCCCGTCAGGTCCAGTCCAGTGGGGATTAATACCACAGCCGTGTGGCGTACGGTGTGTGTAAACATGAATGATGACCTGAGAGAAGACGCTGGCTGTCGGAGCCACTCGACTGTCCACCACGCTGTAGAAGATCGCCAGCAACCTGTCCAGAGGAAACGGCTTCGGCCCCAACAGGTGGTTACTAGTCTGAGAGAGAGAGACAGACAGAGAGAGAGAGAGAGACACAGAGAGAGACAGAGAGGAAGAGACAGACAAAAAACAAAGAGACAAAAAAAAAAATAGAGTAGAGAGAGATGGGGCGTGAGAGACAGATCAATAAAAAGAAAGACGAAGAGAGACGGGACAGGCAGAGTATGAGAGAGAAACAGCAATGAAAAGAAAGACAGACAATAGGACAAAGAGAGAGAGGACAGGCAGAGTGAGAGCCAAAAACAAGGAGAAATAAACAGATGAAAAGAGCAAAAGTGACAGAGAGAGAAAAACACAAAGCAAAGGACAGTAATAAAAAGAAAGACAGAGAGACAGAAAGTAAGAGAGAGAGACAGGCAGAGTGAGAGAGACGAAAACAGGGAGTAAAAGAAATAAACAGAGAGAAAGAAAGGAATCAATGAAAAGGACGATAAAGAGATATAAAGAGAGAGAGGTATAGACTGACTGATACACACCTGAATAGTTTCTATAACAGTGTTTGTGTTTCCTTTATATATTAAATAAATCACTCACTTTCTCGTGTTTTTTCAGGAAGTTGGTTTTCTTCATTTTCCCATGATGCTGTTCATAAAGAAACAGATTGAACAGGAATGAACATCACAAATTAACCCATAAAAAACCCCTCCTAACACCGCTTCACCTAGTGTATGACCTAATGCCACTACACACCGCGCACTATATAGGCGTGTAAATGGTAACACCCTTCAGTTACAGGCGTCACACACTCGGTGTAAAGAGGAAACGATGAACGTTTTAAACTTCAGACAACTCATTGTTTATTCAATGTAGGATGGAAGCTTTACCAGGGGTGCCAATAATTCCAGCAGAATGTATTCTACGCCCTTTAAAACATCAGCGTGTCTCCTGTTGAAGCTCACGTCTGTGTGATGATGGACATCACCACATCTCCACACCTCCACAGCTAAAGAACATGATAACGTTGTGTGACAGGATAAACATCTGACCTTGAGGAAGAAGCGCCGGTCCGTCCTGGCAGGGTTGTACGACGCCAGATACGCCGCAATCAGCAGGAATTTGGAGTAATAGGGCAGTTCTACATGAGCGTGAGCTGATAAACCTACACACACACACACACACACACACACCGAAGATGAACAGGATGATTACAATCAAAACAATAATCATAATAACTTGAGGAAATTGTGAATTAGGTGTGTGAGACTTTTCCTGTGCAAAAACAGTGAAAAAGAAATGCTCATTTATAGTTCACACACTTCCCAAAATATAAGCATTTATAATTTCTGAGTCTGGTCTGTGTGTGTGTGTGTGTGTGTGTGTGTGTACTCCAAAGCATATGGTCACGTGACGTAAGGGGAGACTTAAACTGAGACTCCACTTGTTTCTGGATGATTTTAGGAAAATGCATTGCTATGAGAAAAGGTTTTGTGACAAACCAAACAGTTTTATAAATCAGTGGATAAATTTATAAATTATGAACAATTGTTTTTTGTTTGTTTGTTTGTTTTGTTTGGGTGTGCGCAAAATTATCAGATCATCTTCAACCTAAAATTATTTCTACTTTTAAACTTTTAATTTAAAAAAATAACTTTTTAAGTTTTGTTCCATCATTGCAGTAAACCAAAATCTGTTTGGTTTGTGCCCTTCATTCACACTCAAGACTTTTGCACAGCTCTGTACGTTAAAAAAAAAAAAAAAAAAAAAAAACATTAAATGACGTCAGGTATGAACTAAAGTTAAAGGAATAGTTTGAACAAGGTCTGGATTTGTCGCTCTACAGTCTTTCGCCTAATTTCCAGGGAAATGAGATAGAATGTGACTTTAATATCCCTGAACTCTCGCGGTGTTGAAATGAGCGAGTGTTCATCACGTCACAGGGCTACAACATCTGCTCTCCTCTCTCTCTCTTTACCTCTGAGAGCTGTGGCTTCCTTCTCATCCATCTGCTGCTGCTCCTCCCACTGAACACTGAGAAACACACACACACACACAGAGTGAGTGAGTCTCCTGGGTGGTTTTAAAGTGCGCGCACACACACACACACACACACACACACACACACACACACACACACACACACACTAACGTTGCATGTTGCTGTAGTCATTGTCTCACCTGGACACCTCCCTCAGGTACACACTCTGCATGGCCTTCTTCAGGTGAGACTCGATGTTCCTCCACAGCTTGTGTGTGTCGCTCTCTCTGGCTTTAAAAGAAGGAATTATAACAGATCAAACTCCAGATCAAACTCCTGACGTGTCGCGTTAATCACAGAGACCATCAACACTCACTAACGGCTTTCATGAGCAGAGCAGATTAAACCCAGCTGCAGTTCTGCACTCAGTCAAACACACGACAAAAATTTAGCTTAATAAATTAATTAATTACTGATTTCTATACTTTTACATACTGGGCTTTTAACAAGTGATAAACTTGTTTAAAAAACTGGTATAAATGAAATCACCGTGGCAGACCGTATGTGCTATAACTGACGGTAACTTCTTATATCTGTGTTTTATAATAAATAATACTTAAAAGCTTCGAAGTCATTATGCTGTTAATAAAATTTCAGATCACACAGATTTCCTCAGAATCAGGATTATAAACATAATCTTTATATCAACCCTTATACACAATGTTATACAAATACTGCACTCTTTTATAACTGCTTTGTTACCCTTCACAACGAATACAGGAGAACATGTTATTCATAACAAATGTTTATAAAGAGTTTATGTTTTTACCTTCCCCTTTTTCCAGCGGCTCACAGAACTTAGAGAAATTCAGTGCAGCCTGTTACAGAGACAAACACAGTGACAGAGTAAATAAATAAACAAATACAAAAACAACTAATCAGTTGAGCACATATAAATGACCAAACACACACACACACAAGTAAATTTATTCAATAAGTGAAATAAACAAACAAATTAATACAGCCCAGATAATAATAAGCTTAAATATTATATAAATAAATGTACTTGTTATAAAAAAGTATTAATATTAGTTTTTAGACAAGCAAAAAAAAAAAAAACATATACAAGAATAATAAATAAACAATGGAATAATGTATAAAAAACAAACATGTAAGGTGGTAAAATAGGTAAATAAATAAGAAAAAAAAGTGAGGCATTGAAAATGTTGGGAAATAAATAAATAAGCTGGTAAATAACTAACAAAAGAGAAAATGCAATAATTAGAAAATAAATAATAATAATATTATAATATAATATATAATAATCATAATAATAATAAAAATAAAAAAGTAAATTAATACATATATAATATTTTTTTCAAATAAGAAAAAAGATAGATGTGTTAACAGATATATAAATAGGCAATTAAGAAAATAAATAAACAGTAAATCAATATATATACTTTGATCCATTTTAAACCAGATTTTAAACTAAGAAATTATATAATGCTTTTGCAAATGTATGATGTGAATATAGGGTGTGCACACACTAACAGTGTGTGTGTGTGTGTGTGTGTGTGTATGTGTGTGTGCGTGGGTGCGTGTGTGGGTGTATGCGTGTGTGTGTGTATGTGTGTGGGTGCATGCGTGTGTGTGTGTGTGTGTGTGTGTGTGTGTATATGTGTGTGTTACCAGGTGCCGCAGCTCCCTCAGGTCTCTACACACAGAGTAGAAAACCCCGAGCAGGATGTTGATGTACGAGGCGTACAGCTCAGGTGTGTATGACGGGTGAGCGTCTCGAGACAGAATGTGCAGGAGCTCCGCTGTGTGTCACACACACACACACACACACACACACACACACACACACACACACACACAAAGAGGGGTGATTAAAGTCACACTAATTACAGAGCAGAAATTAAAAAAATAAACAAATCTGTGTGGGTGTTACCTTTAGAGTAATCAGGGAAGTGCAGCAGCAGAGGTTCGAAACAGCCGGTGTTTGGGCGAAACTTCTCCCACACGATCTCACTGAGCAGGAACACTGTGACATTATCATCCACCTGAACACACACACACAGATCATCTAAAGCTCTCTACGTTAAGCTTGACATAAATACCATTAGTTAAGATTAAACCTGATGTCTGGATTTTTATTGGTCGATTCAATTCCTTTACATTAATGCGCTCGTCTTACTCCGTTATGGTTTCTATAGTAACAGGATGATTGACAGATTGACACATGACCCAGGAGCATGTCTGCAAGGACAGTGAGAGTGTGTGATCACTTACCAGTTCCTGCAGTCGCAGCAGAGCGGGCAGCAGGTTGGCCTCCATGTCCCTGAGCAGCTCCGCCCTTTCCACCACCTACACACACACACACACTTTTACTTTTAGAAAGATCCAGAACCTGAAACGTTGTCAGTAACTGTATTGTAAAGCAGTGTTCAGAATGCTGCAGTAGTGTAGTGCAGCACACACTCACGATGTAGCGCGTATGTTGTGCAGGATGTTGAACACACGCCTGTCTGTAAATCCTCACAAAGTCAGAGAGGGAAGGAGCGCGTGGGAGGAGAGACGCAGCGTCCGCCCCGAACAGGGCCGATAACACCTGCTCGAACATCAGGCCTGCGGATACACACTCCACACAGCTCACTGCAGCATGAGGGAGCTTCACACACACACACACATACACGGTTAAGCTTCAACACTCCCATGATTAGGTGGAGCTGTGAGCTGGTCTCGTACCTGCAGCCGTGTGAGCAGTGTGAGGAGGACGTGACTCTTCCCTGAGGCTCGGTGTCCATAGATAAACACTGCGGGGTAACTGTACTGATCCGGCTGATTAGCACACACACACACAACACACACACTCAGTGATCCGTAACTGTATTATTATTATTATTATTGATAAGGGCTGTGTTTTGTGTGTGTGTGTGTGTGTGTGTGTGTGTGTGTTATACCTCTCCCATCAGTGTGAGCAGGGTTCCTGCTTGTGCTTCTCTACACGTCAGGTCTTCTGTTAAAGTCTGAAGTTTATCCTCAGGATATCCAGGACACTGCAGTGCTGCCCCGGCCATCGTCTCTACCACACACACACTCGCTTTAGGGTCAGATTTAATCTAATCTCCAAGTTTAATACGCTCTGATAGTGTATTCAGTGTCAGTGACATCACTGTTTTTGTATTGCTTTTTGTTTCATCTCATTAGAGAAAGTCTGCACAGCTTCAACAGGCATCAGATTATGTGCATCATGTGTGCGCGCATGCGCGGAAATCATAACGCCGGACCATACTTCTCAAGATAATCATGTTTAAACCGGTTGTATCCAGTTCCCTCGCTAGCTGAGCATCTCTGCTAAACCTACTTAACCGTTACTATAGCAACTAGCATTACGGTTTACTAAATAAGGAATCATCTAAACACGTTTAACAACTAACATAAAACACCACACGAATATAATGACATATACGCTAATGATTTATCACTCCTTTACTGAATAAAATGAATAAATACATAAATTCATAAATAAAACACGTACTGTCTTTTGACGCGCAGCCACGAAACACACCGCACAACGCGCACGAGAGAGATTCGCGCGCTCTCTCGTGTCATAACCCCCGACGTCACTTCCGGATCGTCTGGTCACTTCCGTAAGCGCGCGCTGCTGTTGGAGAAACATAAATTATACTGACATGACAACAAACAAATAAAAACAAAGATATAAAAAAACCTGAGTAAGCGCTATTCAGGAAGTGACTGTATTGAATGAATAAGACAGACTTTATTAAACGAATACGATGTTTTCAATTCAATTTTGATTGTATAGCGCTTTTAACAATTGTCACTGTCGCAAAGCAGCTTTACACAATCAAAAGAATTATTTAAGTTTATGCTTGGATTTTTTTTTTTTTAGTAAAACTTTTAAATTGTGTTAATAAAATTTAAATTTTCCATAAAACACTCAGTTCTAAGATTATAAGGTAAATATAATCTGACTACTGTAGATATCTTAATTATTTATTTTATTATTTTTTTTTTTAAATGCACTTCAGGTCAGGCCGGTGTGTAATACCGCTTCTCACCACGAGAGGCGGTATTACACACCAGCCTAAGCTGAAGCGCAATATCACCTCTGACCAGGAGATGGCAGCAGTCTACCGGCGTTTACCTGTGTATGCTCTGCGCAGGTGAAGCGCGGATATATACAGTATATTTATTTATTTATTTATTTATTTATTTCTGGGGAGGTCTTTATTCGTCTGATTTTCGTCAAAGGGGCGTTTTTTCCCCCTTCATTTCACATCCGAGCCATAAGACGCAGACGCAGTGTGTGTGTGTATGTGTGTGTGTGTGTGTGTGAGTGTGTGATGCTATTAAAGGTGAGATGGACACAGGGTGCGGGATGCGCTCTCGGCTTGGGGATATGAAGATAATGATGATGATGATGATGATGATGATGATGGTCGCTGCTGCACGAGACTCCACCGCGGCATCATGAGCACCGTGTCTGCGATTCATTCTCTGTAGCTGGAGTGAGGCGCTCAGTGTATCTGTGTGTGTGTGTGTGTGTGTGTGTGAGTGTGTGAGGCAGTGAGGCGTTCGTTCATCAATGCGGCACGAGGGAGAAATGGAGCGCGAGAGGCTCTGAGCCGGAGTAATCACCGCTACCTGCTCGGGTCTCCACCTGTGTGACGTCACAGAGAGCCGGTCGGCGCACCGCATGAATCACGCGCACTGACAGCTGACAGCTTCAGTTATTGGGGTGTAGATATTTATTTATATAGGGAGAGAGAGAGGTAGAGTGGGGGAGGTGAGCGCAGAAATCCCGCAGAGATGCTCCCCGCATCGGAAGCCGCGAAGATCTACCAGACGAACTACGTGCGGAACTCCCGCGCCATCGGCGTGCTGTGGGCCATCTTCACCGTGCTGTTCGCCATCGTCAACGTGGTGTGCTTCATCCAGCCGTACTGGATCGGAGACGGCGCGGAGACCCCGCAGGTCGGATACTTCGGCCTCTTCCACTACTGCATCGGCAACGGCGTGGCGCGCGAGCTGGCCTGCCACGGCACGTTCTCCGACTTCAGCTCCATCCCGTCCGGAGCCTTCAAGGCCGCCGCCTTCTTCGTGGCCACCTCCATGGTGCTGGTGCTCGCCTGCATCGGCTGCTTCGCGCTCTTCTTCTTCCGCAGCACCGCCACCGTCTTCAAGATCTGCGGCTGGATGCAGCCCGCGGCAGGTCAGACACACACACACACACACACACCCACTCTCTCTCATCAGCACCGATTAAACCCGCGACATGTCATTATACAGATATACCTTCTGTAACCTGGATGTAATCATTATGACTGAAGGGGAAAAAAAAAAAGATCTGACACATAGACGGATATTCTACAATGTAACATTTCTATTTATTTATTTATTTATTTATTTATTTTTATTGAAACATTTTTTTTCCGGCCCGGAAATGAGTCATGTTTTTATAACAGGTTAAAGCTGCAGTACGTCGTTTATTCATTCGCTTCTGAACAGTTCCAGATTATATAACTGGTGAGAAGATATGATATTAGTTTCAAACCCCTGTTTTCATTTTCCGGTCCGGAAATCCGTTATACGTTTAGTCACAACAAATTAAAGCCGCAGTACGCCGTTTATTTATTTCTATCTACAGCGGTACCTCGGTGTACGGACGCCCCACCTTGAACATTTTCGTCTTACGAACTGGAATTTTGCAAGAAATTTGCCTACGAAGCATTTTCGCCATAGGAGCAAACGAACCGAGCCGACCCGAACGCCGGCTCAGTCCGCGAGCCGTTCAAAATCGAATGTCTGGGTCAATCTTATTTGTTTGTTTTTTTGCATTTTGTGTAAGTTTTAGTGAAGACATATGCCAAGAGGAATCATACATTAAGGTTAAGTGAGGTTTAATGTCTAGTCATTTTATATTTTACTTCATTTACATGTCCTTTCTAAATGTTTTGGTTGTTTTTATATACAAAAAATATGATTATAGTGTTGGAAATTGGTAATATTGGTAATATCTGCATTTACATTATTTCTTATGGGAAAATGCGTTTCACAATACGTAATTTCACCTTAAGAACTCGCCTCCGGAACGGATTAAATTTGTATGCAGACGTACCGCTTATTCTGGATTATATGACTGACAATAAAATCTGATCCATGAATTTACAGTGGAACGTATCCGTTTCAAACCCTGTTTAGATTTTCCAGTTCAGAAGTTCGTCATATGTTCATAACATTGTCACAAAAAATTAAAGCTGCAGTATGTCATTTATTAATTTCTAAATATTATTAATATATTATTTTTAGGACTCTTTTTATTTTATTTTATTCTATCTTATTTTATTTTATTTATATATTTTTTTTATTGATTACTTTTTCCTTTCTACTGGATAACAGCTGTGAGAAACTGTAACCAAGAATAAGCAATTTCCCTCTGGGATTAATAAAGTTCTTTAAATCTTGAATATTGAATCTTGAATTATATGACTGACAAGAAAATATGATCCATGAACTTACAGAGGAACATATTCGTTTCAAACCCCTATTTACATTTTCCGGTCCAAAAATACATAATGTATTCATATTCATTAATAACATAATTCATGTTAAAGCTGCAGTATGTCATTTATTCATTTTTAAATATTTCTCGATCTGATCTAATTATATCACTGAAGAAAAAAATATATTTAATGTAGTTACAATTGCTACAGTATACATTGGATTTTATAAAGCCCTGTTTATATTTTTCCAGTCCAGAGATTGGGTTAAAGCAGCAGTATGTAATTATTTCCTTAATTTTTCCAGACCTGTTTTAGTCATATGACCAAGAAATATATTTATAAAAAATATTTATGTAGTTACAAATGCTGCAGATCATTTTGGATTTTTTAAAGCCCAGCTTACATTTTTTTTCTTTTTCAGAATGTAGTCATATGTCACAACTGTTTAAAGCTGCAGTATGCACATTAAAAAAAGGATGTGCAGTGTAACAGATCTCTGAAGATCAGCTTCTGTTAAAGCCACTGTTTATGTACATGGTTCTGGTCCAGAAATTAGACAACTGGTTAAAGCTGCAGTATTCTTTTTTTTTGTTTTTAATGTTGTAATCATATGAGGTAAAGAATGGAAAACAAAAATATTATATCATACCACATATTAGCATATTTCTAGCTCATTTACATTTTTAAGATGCAGTAATGAATTGCTTGCTTATAACATCTTAACAGATTAAAGCTGCAGTATGCACATTTTTTCTTTTATTTAAAAAAAAAAGTAAAGTATATGATGCTACAATGTTAGCTTGTTTCCAAACTCCTGTTTGCATTATTCTGGTCCAGCAATCAGTCATATGATTATACTGTAGTATAAAATACCAGGCACATCATTTGGAACAGTGACACCTATTTAAAGCTGCAGTGTGTAAATCTCTTCCAACCCTTGTAGACATTTTCTGGGACAGAAATTATTCACAACTTGTTAAAGCTGCATAAAAAATATTAAGACATAAAGAGTCAGGAATAAAGACTGTGATGTGTTGTATTGCTATGTAACACACTCTATATGCAGTTTTGAATTGCATGTTTTACATTTTTCTGGTCCAGAAATGAGTCACTTGCTTATAATATTGTCAGAACGGTTCAAAGCTGCAGTATGTCACTTTTTATATATTCACATCTGTAACAATCACACGACTTTCAATGGGGAAAAACTATGGTTTATGATGTCATCATACAACAGCTCTTGCAAATAGCTTTCTTCCTTTTTTCTGTTCACAGTTTTCTGGTCCAGAAATTAAAGATGCAATATGTTTAAAAAATGTAAAAATATATACCAGTGGAAATTGTGATTTTTAGGAGAAACAGTCTGATCTAAGGGCCACGTGAAGGATCTCAGGAGCTTCTTTTCTGTTTTCTGGAATAATCTCAGTCGTCACTTTACTTCAGTCGTGTGGTGAAGATACAGCGCTAATGTAGCTAGCAAGTAATGGAAGCGTCATGCAGATTAGCATCATGCAGCTTATCCAGACACTGTGTTCCAGTCACAGGTATTGAGAAGCCTGTTTGTTCTGCAGATGTTGATTTGATTAGCTGGAAAAACAGATATTAGAGCTTGGTAGAGTGTGTGTGTGTGTGTGTGTGTGTGTGTGTCCTACAGAGAGAAAATCCAATCAGCTTGAGTGTCTAATCTGCTTATGGACATCGAGCTGCTGTTCAAGATCAGAGCGTGCTAGTGTGACCTTTTCAATAAAACACACTTCCATTCAATCATCCAGCCGGTTGATGATGTCATCAAAAATACAAAAGTTTGCATCCCCTTGTTTTTGTTTTTTTTCTTTTTTAACTGAGGAAAAGTCTCACCTGCACTTACGTTTTCAGAGTTTAAGGAAAAATGTATATTAATAAATTGTTAGAAGTGATACATCTTAGTGCAAAAGTTTGTGCACCCGATGAGTTTTTACATAGACAAAAGAATTAAATATGCTACAATTTCTTTTTTTCAATCTACAGAAACCCGTAGACATAGTTGAGTGCAAAAGTTACTACACCCCCTGTTGATTTTAAAAGGAACAAAAACACAAGCCACTTTTGGTATGTCCTGACCACTGCACCCCAGAAACATCCCAAAGTAGCTGCAGTTTTTTGGAGTTACTCTGACCCAGTCCTCTAGCCATCACAATCTGGCTCTTGTCAAAGTCGTTCAAATCCTTACGCTTGCCCATTTTTCTGCTTCCAACATATTAACTTCAGGGAAAAAAAGATTCACTTTTCAACTTATCCCAATGGCACACTTCCAGGGTTCACTGATGCACACAGGAAGTGAAGGCTGGACAGAGTAGTCCGATTCAATAGAAGTGCCTATAGTGTAGATCAAATTGATGAAAAGGTTAATGCTGGTTCTGATAGAAAGGAGACAGAACACACAGTGCATCAGTGTTTTGGTGAAAAAGGGAGGACCAACTCAAAATTAGGAGGGTGGTTATAATGTTATGGCTGATCGGTGTAGGTCCGAAAATCAAACCTTGAACCACCTGAGCTAGTGATCCCAATGTTGAATTATGATTAGTCAGCATGTGTTGATTTTTTTTTTATTCTCTTGAGATCTGAATGTCCTCATATAAGGACATGACATTTTCTCCCAACTACAACTAAAAAGTTGTATATAGATATACAGTATCCCTGTACAATCCCTATATGAGGACTTTTAAAGGACATTTAATAAACTGTAATTCCTTTACCACTCTTCTTCCTGTTTAAAGACGCTGTTTCAGTTAATCGTTATCAGGTGCTAATAAGTGAGGAGACATTGCAGCGTACACCGCAGTAGATTCTGGATCTCATGAGGATAAACTACCTGGGTTATATTGATGCCATCGGTAGGTTTAATGCCCGCTATGCGTAAAGCCCGGGTTTGACTCACAGTCACTGGCTGCAGTGCTGGTCTCAAGCTCAGATAAAGAAAATGTGAGGGTTGCGTCAGGAAGGGTATCTGGTGTGAAACCTGTCCCAGCTGGTGTGCAGATGGTCCACTGTGGCGAGTCCTTGACAGGAGTAGCCTAAAGACCACCTCCAGCAACATATTAACGCTTGTAATATTGTTTCTATAACAACAGCTCGTTCACACTGTTGTCCACTTCAGACACTCCACATAAACAGATCATAAAAAAAATCATTCATATGTTTAAGCTTTCTGTCAGGAGAAGTGTATTTATGCGACATTAGTGGAAGGAGTCTCCAGTGTCAGAAGTAAAGCTTGCAGTTTGTTGGTTTTATAAAAGGAGAGGCTCGAAATATAACTCAAAATGGATCAAAAGTATAACATGACATGACAGCTGTGGTCTAGGAGGAATAAAACACACGGGGCTGCGCTGTTATATAAAAATAATCATAACCTGCTTCATCACAGCTCCTCGTGGCTGATTAGTTTCCACTAACAGGAGTGCTTTATCCCTTACCTAATCTATAACTGATTCTCGGCACATCTGAACAGAAAAGCTGTCTCTTTTTTTTACTAAACATCTGCAGCTCCTGAAATGAACGCGGAGTCCTCCAGGTGCTCAGTTTAAGCCCTGACATGTTTTTAAATGACTGCTCTGTCAGTATGTGTGTGTGTGTGTGTGTGTGTGTGTGTGTGTCATCTCAAACACAAGCCCGGAGCGTTTTTTTGCAAAGCCGGCTGCTCTCTAGACATTTCATTTTTTCTTCTGAAAGGCAAAAAAAAACCCACACTGCTGCCATTTTCCTAATTCCCTCCAGGCTCCTGATGTGGACTGTAAATCTCTAAATGGAGACTCAGTGGGATCATGATGGGAAGGGTGTGAGTTCAAATGTCATATAGAACCGGATTTCTTGAATCCGATATCGATATCACAGAAGCTCGCTCAATAAATAGTGTGTGTGTTGGTTCATTATGGGTCATTATATACAGTATATATGGGTCTTTATTAAGGATGCCAATAATTCCGGAGCTGTAAAAAATTTTAACATTACCTCTAAATGTCACAGTCTGATTCCCGGACCCTTTATCTGTGAGTAATGAAGAACAATTTCACATAATATAATCGTGTGGTGCTGCAAGTTCATGCGAATGGCCAATAATATATATTTTTTTTAATCCCAAAAGAATCACAAAGAGTCGTTAATTTTCACCGGCTGGATCCATATCCCTGAGCATATAGTGCCCTAGGTAGTGTGTAATGTCGTACCCTACAGTAAGCACTTCAACACGTAGGACGTAACGACAGTCACGCCGATGCATATTCTTAAAAAAAATATATTATTTAAAAATTTTTTTATATTAATCTCTCCATTAATCTACGCCATTCTCTCCATTCTGCTTGACCAATCAGGAACCAGTGTGTGTGTGTAGGTGTGTGTGTGTGTTTTTAGTGTGTGTGTGTGTGTGTGTGTGGTGTTTCCACATTCTTATGCTTGAAATCGTCTCCAGTGTGTATGTGCTTTAACACCTCTGAGATCTGAATCAGGAATCAGCTGAGCAGCGATGACAGCTCGAGAGAGTCGCTCTGTACCTGTGTGTCGCTCTCACACGGGTGCGAAGCTTTAATTAGAGGCGAGTAGTTGCTTTGGTTTCTCCCAGACATCATGAGAGATTTAATAATGGAAAAAGTCATTAAAAATATTGTGCGTGACCGAGTGAAGCCAGGGGCGCCAACACTTTTGTCCATAGGACATTATATACAGTTTTGTTGGATGAAGTTAAGCGGATTAATCGTAAACTCAGCACTAGGTAGGGAACTGGTCCGTCACATATCTTGTGCAGTCACATGACTACTACCATGACGTCATTACCCGCGGTGATTTATGCAGGTAGGTATTTTCGATGATGATTACGTTCGAGGTATATTTCGGAAGTGAAACAGTAACAGAACGATTCCCTGATGATCTCCAGATAACCTACTGAAGCAACCGATAAGTTCTGTTCTGCTGATTATTGTCATGTACGTTATATGTCGTAGTGGACTTCATAACTTAATTAAAAGAGAAACAACTGTGTGAAAATAGATGCAGAAGGTAATTAGTGATAGCATTAGCTCATTCAGTGCTTCTGTTGCAAATGAGATGGAATACGCTGTGTTAAAGTTACACATCATAACATGATGTTCAGGTAACGTTGATTAGTACTGACATTTCAGGCTTTCTAATTAAAAGCTAACTAACTGTTCCAACGTTTAATCCCGAAAAGCTTGTTTCTATTTAACACCATTCGGGTGTGGCCCAATCCCTTGTAGTGCCCGTGATCAGGGGTTAGAGAGGGATTTGGGATTCAGCCTTGCGTTCGAAGCCAGTTGTGCTTTGTAGTCATAAATAAAAGAACACGGACGGTTCAGAGGCGATTCAGAACCACTCAGGAGTGAGGACTGCAGAGACAGTGTGTTGTTCAAGATGACGTAACATTATCAGATGCGTGTTCCTGCTGAAAGTGCTTCTGTGACTGGTTTTGCGTGTGAATAGACGTTATGTAACGCAAGTCGAAGGAAGCAGATTTATTATGGATTGTGGTTGGGAAATGTAGAGTCAAGCTGAAAACACATGATAATAAAACATCTGTTAAATTAAATTACATAAAAATGACAAAAAACAAACACCTGCTAATTAAAAAAAACATTTTTAATGAAAATAAACATTCATGATTCAAACAACTCTTACGTTTGGTTTTAATTTAAAGCAGCAGTATGTAAGAAATAGTTCCGGTGGCTTAGTGGTTAGCACTGTCGCCTTGCACTTCCAGGTTCTGGGTTCCATTCCCAGTCAGGTTTGATTCCTGCCTCGTGCTGTGTGTGTGTGTGTGTGTGTGTGTGTGTGTGTGTGTGTGTGCCCTGCGATGGATTGGCACCTGGTCCAGTGTGTACCCCCCTCATGCCCTAACTCTCCTGGGTTTGGCTCCAGGCCCCCTGCGACCCTGAATTCAGACAAGCTTTTGTATTTCCCTTCTCTTAAAGTTATTTATATATCAGCAATTCTTTTTTGTTTTAAAGAAAAGTGGGCGGAGTTTAGCACCAGTTCTGACTAGGAGTGGAGCTCATTTCCAGGCTGGAAAAAATTCTCCAATTTTTTTTAAGCATTACAGTGATGTAGATTAATTTGGATTGATTTCCTTAATTTTTGTATTTCTAAGCCCACAGAAACACTGATCTTTTGCTGATTTATGAGACTGCCGTCTTGGAAAAGGGAACAGTCATTATCTCAAGCGTTACTTTATTTCTGGAGTTTCTGTTCTTCAGGATAAATGCGTACAGAGGTGCACCAGGACAGGCTAACAGATTGCTTATTAGCGCTAATGAACCAGGATTCCTCCTTAAAGAAGAGCGTGTCTTAATCAGGAGCGAGCTTCGGCTCTGGTATTAGCGCGTGTCCCGGTGTGTCCTGTTGTGATTCAGCTCACACTCAGCATCCGTCGCAGGCCACTGACGCTATCAGAGGTCCAGCATTAGCCGTAAGCGAGGAGCCGGCAATAATAGCCGTGTTCCATTACCCCCGCGAGTGCTAATCCGCTCTCTGTCCATAGGTTCATCCCTCTGTGCTGAGGATTGTGGGAGACCTGATCACTCATGATCAAGGTCATAGTGCTGATGATTTCAGTAGTGTGTGTGTGTGTGTGTGTGTGAGTGAGAGACACACTGGACACTGAGTATATAAAAATTACAAAAAAAATAATTTAAGACAAAAACCCACATCTCTGACTTTTCACTCAGAAGCTTTCTGGACCGCTCATTAGCACTGACTAGCCTGCTAGGAGTTAGCCTAGCTATATAACGCCACATAATGAATTATTAAAGGCATATTTGCAGCATTTCAACCATAAAATTATAATTGTTATATATATTTAATAGAGTGTGTTAAAATGATATCTACACGTCTAACAGAGTGTGTTCAGTAAACTATTCAGATGGTTCAGATTAGTGTTTTGAAAAAGAAATCTGCTGTAGGAACAGCTTGCTTCTGAACATTACTGGAGCGTTCAGTAAATACTGAGCACATTAGAAGAAGGTCAGACTCTGATGTTTCGAAAATACATCAAATTAAACACTAAAAAAACAACCTCTGCGGTAATATCAGTATATATTGAACGTGGTCACGCTGTAATGTTTCAAAAATCACAATCCTACAACATTCAAAGAACATCTACCGTAAATCAAAGCTCTTTATGAAGCTGTTTTTGGTATAACGTTTTGCTTCAGTATGTTTCGTATTGTGAAACACATTGTCCCATAGGAAATAATGTAAATGCAGATAATCCGTTCCAGACAGCCAAAAATATTACCAATTTCCAACACTATAATCATATTTTTGCATATAAAAACAATCAAAATATTTAGAAAAGACATGTCAATCAAGTAAAATATGAAATCAATAGACATTAAACCACTTAACCTTAATTTATGATTCCTCTTGGCACCGGCTGCTTTAAAAACCAAACTGAAAGCGGCTCCGTTTTCTTCTTGCTATCGTCCTTGATAACATCCTGTGTCTTCACTAAATCTTACACAAAATGCGGGAAAAAAGCACAATAAAAATATGTAAGCTCACTTTGCTTGGCTTTCCACTGACAGACAATTTTTGATAGACTAAGTACGTGCAACCAGAAGTAAACCAGCTCGGTCACTTGTATACCAAAAATGCTTCACAAGCCGAGGCAAATTTTTTGCAAAATTTTAGTTCTTAAAAAAAATTGCAAGATGGGGCGTTCATATGCCAAGGTAGCACTGTATTAGAATATTCCATAAGTAGTGAACAAATAATAAGATCATTGTTTAATATTTCAAAAATAGCCTTCCTAAACATTCAAAAAACATCTGGTTGTAGAAAAGGTTTGCGTCATGATGTAAGAACATTCCACAAGTACAGAATGAAGATTAGCCTTTGATGTTTTTAAAATAACAGGCAGCTGCTCTCAGTACTGCGGACCGTACAGACCTACTCTCACCCATGCTGAGACCCACAGTTAGTGTCATTAAACATCTGGGACACGCCCAGTCATACAGTCATGTCCAGTTACACGTCACGTGCTGTTACTGTCTATTATCAGCACTCATGGAATAACACCTCTCATCCAATTACATTACTCAGTCGGAAGCAACTGTTAAAAAATATATTTAAAAAAATATTTATACTGTGTGAATCATCTTATGGAATTCTGTGTTTTTCCCAATCAGATTCAAGTCACCTTTGTACTTATGTGTTTTCAAGTCTTCAGGATCCCTGGACGTGAAACTCTTGTTTGGTCTGGTTACAGTCGCCATAAACATTGTGTAAAATCCCAGCTAGAAAAAACACCACCACAGTGTGGAACAGTTTAGGAAACTGTTTAACTGGTTCTGAAAAGTCAAGGTGTAACACGTTCCTAAACGTCTGCCATAGTAACTGGCTTCCTCAGAAGGTTCTTGTAGCGTTCTTCACATGATCTACCCAGTCTATGGAACACCATGGAGGTTAATATTATTATTATTATTATTATTATTATTATTATTATTATTAAGTGCTAATACTCGTAAAATAAAAATATTGTAGAATTGGATTAAAAAATCTGCTAATGTACACCTGTTAGTTTTAAAATGAACATGGTAAACCGTAAAACAATGTAAATTAAGTCAGAGAGAGAGAGAGTGTGTGTGTGTGTGTATTTCCCCAGAGCAAAAAGAAAAAAAAATCAACAAATAACATTAAAAAAGACAAGAACCCTCAGTGGACGTGTCCTAAAACCAGACGGAAAGTTGGACCTGTGCTCAGCCTGATTAAAAACGTTCACATCGCCGTGCCAAAAAGAACACAGCGTCTTCGTCCAAACTCACAGCGGTGCACAGGAGCGGGCTGAGATTAGCATAAACACTCGCCATCAGACGTTCACTCAGACCAGCGTGGGGTTAGAGATTACACAATCAGCTAAACAACCCAGGCAGACTGGACATGGGTGCCAATATTTACGACACGTGGGTTTAAATACAAAATAAAATACCCGATACAAAACAATAAAACAATAAAACAGATACGGAAGACGGGCTTGACGCGTGTTATCACTGCAGGAGACGTTTCTTCAAACCCAGGAGCTCGCCTATAGGTACAGGGACCTTTTTCTGGAACCCTGGAACCTTTTGGGAACTTTTTGTCAGAAACATTATCAGATGTGTCTTTCCATGCATGGTCATGTGAACAACTTCTTTTCTTTTCTTTTCTTTTTTTTTCTTTTTTTTTTGTTAAAACTGACAACACTTTTGATTGTATTGTTATTCACTTGCCTGTCTTTCTTGGTTGCTACGGCAACCGTGTCGTCTCATATAGCAAGCTGAAAGATGGTTTAAAGACATGATGTGACATTTATTAACGTTCCTAAAAAGCCGCTGCAACAAACATGATGTTATTTGTGTAACATAAAGTGAAGCATCAATCAGATGTGAAGGTCACGAGCCAAACCTATTCAGTCCAATTTTCAGAAGTGATTCTGGAAGCTTTTTCAGGAACTCTGAGGGACCTTTATCACATTCCCACCAGAGGAACCAGGCCTGGATTTTTTGTTCAAAAAGTATTTGCTTCCAAGAACCTTTTTTAGTTCCTGATTGAGACAGGGTGTAAATATACAGACCAGGAATTGTGGCTTATAAGTCTGTCAGTCTCAGTGAAGGAGGTGTGGCCTCTGTATGTTTCAGTCTCAGTGAAGGAGGTGTGGCCTCTGTATGTTTCAGTCTCAGTGAAGGAGGCGTGGCCTCTGTATGTTTCAGTCTCAGTGAAGGAGGCGTGGCCTCTGTATGTTTCAGTCTTAGTGAAGGAGGCGTGGCCTCTGTATGTTTCAGTCTTAGTGAAGGAGGCGTGGCCTGTGTGTGTCCTGTCAGTCTCAGGGAAGGAGCCGCGGGCTCTGTTTCTGTCAGTTGTAGTAAAGGAGGCGTGGCCTCTGTGTGTTTCAGTCTCAGTGAAGGAGGCGTGGCCTCTATGTTTAGTGGAGAGGGCGTGGCCTCTGTGTGTGTCCTGTCAGTCTTAGTGGAGGGGGCGTGGCCTCTGTGTGTGTCCTGTCCGTCTTAGTGGAGGGGGCGTGGCCTCTGTGTGTTTCCTGTCAGTCTCAGTAAAGAAGGCGGGGCCCTTGTGTGTGTCATGTCAGTCTTGGGGAAGGAGGCACGACCTCTATTTCTGTCAGTCTCAGTAAAGTAGGCGTGGCCTCGTTGTGAGTCCTGTCAGTCTCAGTAAAGGAGGCGGGGCCTTTGTGTGTGTCCTGTCAGTCTCAGTAAAGAAGGCGGGGCCTTTGTATGTGTCCTGTCAGTCTCAGTGAAGGAGGCGTGGCCTCTGTGTGTGTCAGTACAGGAAGTCTTGTTGGAGCAGATTCAGTGTTGGAGTGTTCGGGACAGAGCTTCTTCCCTCTGCTGGATTCTGATGTGGTGGGTTTTCATCCTGACTGATCACAGCGGAATCCGAGAGCAGCTGGAGTGAGTTTAATGAGGAGTGAAGGACAAGAGTTCCCGTTTCGAGTCAGATGCATGAGGGAGAAGACTGAAATGAGACTGTCCTCACATGCTTGGTCCCTCTTTTATAATCTGGTAGCAGCGCCAGCGCTCTGATTACACAGCTGCTGAAGCACCAACACGCTGTTTATACAGCAAAAAGACAAATAAATACCGTCTTTTTTCATTTAGGGTAAAACCTTTAATCAAACGGTAAATCGTGCGGTAAATAAAGGCAGTGTTGAATGCTGTATGGAAAGTCTGGGTTTTGTATCAGACATCAGAGAGAATGAGAGAGAGAGAGAGAGAGATTTAATGATTTAATCCTCATCTGCAGAGGGAGGCGACCAAGGACACAGTGACCTGTAAGAGCCCGAGACAGGGTTGCCAGATCATTCACTAGTGCATTTACACAAGAAATGGCTTGTTCATGGAAATCCAGTTAGTTCAGGAAATATTGTCCTCCATTTCCCTTCTGAACGAGAACCTCAGCTGACCTGCTTCAGATCGATAAGTTACTGTGATTCATGTACAGATCACAAATTAGACTCGTTGTTCATGGAAAAACTAAATTAATAGCACCCTATAACATGAGAAGGAGTTAGTGTGTGTCTGTGGAAGCCATAGTGATGAATCATTATGAATTATGAAACTCAGATCATTATGAAACTGAAATAATTCATACATGTTTCAAAAGGTTCAGGAGATTAAGATTTACTATTTATTTTTGTAGGTTTAAAGCTGCAGAAAAGCTGTTTACTGATATTTTTTACGAATCGAAAGTATCTGACCACAGACTGTATAAAGAGAAATGGAAAGTTTTCAGAAGAGCCGTTTTAAAGCTCTGTTTGGTTGGAACACGCCTACAGTTAGTGAGCTACCTAGCATTTCTTGTGATAAGTTTAACTACAGCGTCTCCAGTTAGCTTATTAGCTAAAGTGATACATAGCAGACAGCTAGCGGTTTGACACCTGCAGTTGGCCACACCCCAATTATGTATAATTTTATGACTTAATATGATTGTAACTTATGAGTTACCTAAAACTCCCCCCCAGGTTTTGGCACTTTAGCATTGGACTCATTTGACAGAACCGGAGATTGCCCTTTGTATCTGACTTGGTCGTCATTTTGATGGTTGTAGTAAATGAGTGATTCCTGATACTATCATGACGGCACACTGGCTCCAGGGTCCTGGTTTGATTCCCGCCTTGGGTCTGTGTGCATGGACTTTGCACATGTTGTCCAAAGACAATAATGATGATACCACCGTCAATCAACTCAAGCCTAGCTGATTCGCTGCAGTACTGAAGTCTCTCTTGCATTACTTTGTATTTCACGGTGTTTTATGGGTGTGTCTAGTATTTATAGTGTGGGTTTAGCCATGAAAATATTTACAGACAGCTGTTATTATTGTCAAGGGTTAATAGACGATGTCATTATAATGATTATGTCATCATTATTCATGAATTGAAACGTTAGTGTGGTTATCATATAAGAAAGACTGTACACACAACAGTACAACACTGCTATAAGATTTGCAAACTGTTAAAAAAAATGTGTTGCGAGTGTATTAATGATCCTCTGTCAGAAACTCCTGGTGCTCTGCAGTGCATGCTGGGAAGAGCTCTCATTATCATCATCCCTCTCAGCTTCACATTATTAGCAGACTGTCTCAGCGTCCATGTCTTTGGATTTTCTCCCAGCAGTCTTCTGTACATGCATGGTGGTGATGATGAGCTCGGCTGTACGCTGTACGCCGGTGGATTTCTATAGAAGGACGGCTGCTGTGAGCAGTTAGGACATGCAGATCAGGACAAACTCTTTGATCACAGATCAGGATGTAAAACCCCGTGTCGAGTATGCAGCACAGCCGAGATCAAACGCTGTCTGACCGACCGTCTCTAGCCACTGGATGATAGAGAGAGGAGGAGGATGACGAGGAGGAAGAGTAGCATGATGGAGATTCAACAGTGTGGAGGATTTGGCTAGTTAGTAACATGCAAAAATTTATTTCTCATTCTTCTATAATAACATTTTAATTAATAAATAAATTGCAAAACAGCATTATAATTCTCTCTCGCTTTTTTTTGTTGTCTCTGAACGAATTCAACATCCCTCACTTTTCACTCTGAATCAATACCTATAACAGTTAGAGAGAGTTTGAGGATGTTAGCAGGCACATCAATGACCTGCTGCAATGCATTATGGGAAGAAATGTCAAACAAAGCTAGTCACATCCATGTTAGTGAGGAAGACAAATGTGTGTGGTGATTACGCAGGTATTACTGTATTTCCTGGACAGGCAGCGAGGAAAAGGGACTAGAGGGTATGCTAATTACTAATTGTGTAGCATGCTAATACCCAGAAATTAACATATAACATGCTAATATCCAGTAATTAACCTATACCATGCTAGTACCAGTAATTAACGTGTAACATGCTAATACACAGTAACTAACGTATAACATGCTAATACATTAACCGGATTGTGCAAGTAATAAACATTGTATGTGTGGTGCTCTTTAGCATGAAATGATCGACAAACGGGTGGTGTGATGAAGCAGAGGTTGTATTATTCATAGCTCTTTAGCTTTGTTGTGGGACATTTGTAGCTAATTTCTAATTTGTAGCTAAACTGATTTTTCTGTGTCTAGCTAGGGATAAAGGAAGAAGAAGAAGAAGCTACCTTTATTAGTTTTGTTGGAACTTTTTAACTAACTTTGTTGTGGGGAATTTGAGCTTAATAGCCCTGCTTTGGAAGATGTTTAGCTAACTAGCTTTGTTGTGAGAATTTAATAATGCTAATCACTAACTTTGTTTTGGGGGTCATTTTAGCATCTTAGTTCCCTTGTTCTGGGAAATTCCTTATTAAACTAGCATTGTTGTGGGAGATTTTTGCTAACTAGGTTTGTTGCTGGAAATTATAGCTAACTAGCCTTGTTGTGAGTTTTTCTAAGCCAGCATTGTTGTGAGCCATTTGTAGATAACTAGCTATATTGTGAAACTCCTATCGAACATATCGAACATATTTTTTAAATGAATCTAGTTTTGTTGTGGGACATTTTGAAATGAGTTTAAACACTAATTCCAGCCTAAAGTACAGTAAGTAGGTTACGCTGCTACGACGTGCAGGACTCAAGGGTGACCTCTACTGGACGGTCCTCATGAGGAAGCTGAGTTCAGTTTGATGTACAGCTCTATGCACCCTCTTACAGCCCCAAAGTTCATGCATGGTTCTCCAG
>JAOVVB010000015.1:17595694-17609889 GCA_028570985.1 Heterobranchus longifilis
CTTCTGTACAGTAGAGCTCTCTCTCACACACACACACACACACACACATATATATATATATATATATATACACACACACACACACATATCTATATCTATATCTATATCTATATATATATATATACACACACACACACACACGGGGGTAAATTTCTGAACAAACTGAAACTCAAACGTTATATTAATGCGCACGGTCTAATACGCTATTGTTTCTATAGCAACAGCAGCTGCTCCACAGGGGCGTATACACCAGGGGAGTGATCATCACCTGGACACTCAGGAGCTCAGGTGTACGGAGGGGTGTGTGTGTGTGTGTGTGTGTGTGTGTGTGTCGCCAAGTGTAAAAAAGGGGATTTTTATTATTAGTAATATTATTGTTGTCATTGTCAGACATAACAACCACCACACCACCATCAGACCTTCGACACCACCACTATCAGACATTCAACCTCATGAATATGATACCGTCTACATCACCACCCCCATCGGATCTTTTACATCACCGTTCAACTTCACCATCACCTTTTATATCCACATCATCGTCACAAGTTCAGACCTTTGACGTTGTCACCATGATCAGAGCATCAGGGCTCGTCCAGCTCCAGTGCTGGAGGACCAGTGTCCAGCATGCTTTGTGGAAAGCTCTGTTTAAACACAGCTAATTCAACTAATCTGTTAATGACCAGGTCCAGTGGGCAAGTTTGTGAATTACACAGTCTGCTGAAACCTGGGCCTCCAGAACTGGACATGAATGAGCCCTGATCTATATTATCATCATAAGACCTGCTTATGTCACCATCAGACCTTCTACATAATCACCACAACTTTTACACCAACCTCAAGCTCAGACCTTCTAACCTTTCACCCTCATCACAATCAGACCTTCTACATCACCGTCATTAATAAACCTTCTATAAATCATCACACTTTCAAATCTACATCAAGTTCTAGTCCAGAGCTTTGACATGACCACGATCAGACCTAAATCACCATCATCATCATCATCAGACCTTCTACATCATCATTACCTTTACATCATCATTACCTTTACATCATCATTACCTTTACATCATCATAACCTTTACATCATCACCAGCTTTACACCTTCTACATTATCACCATCAGATCTACTACATCATTAGAATTTGAAAATCATCACCTTCTATATTATCATCATTATTGTAATCACAACTTCTAAATCATTATCGTCTATATCAAGGTCAAGAGCACACCTTCATCCGAATCTCTACGTCATCATCATGATCATCATGATCATCAGACCTTCTACACTACTACTGTCTGACCTTCTACATCAAGTTCAAGTTCAGAACATCTACATGACCACCATCAGTCCTTTAAAATCATCACACACCTTCATCATCATCATCATCATCATCATCATAATCACAACTTCTATACCATCACCGCCATCACCATCACTGACTGTATACATCAGGTTCAAGTACAGACCCTCCACATCATCAGACCTTCTCTATCGCCATCATCATCATCATCACAACCTCTACATCATAATCATTAGATCTTCTACACTACGACCGTCTGACCTTTTACATCAAGTTTTACTCCAGGACATCTATTGACCACCATCTTCAGACCTTCTACATCACCATCAGGCCTCCAAAATCATCACAGCTTCTACATCGTTATCATAACGACACCTTCTGCATCACCACCACCATCACTATCATACTGTCAACACCAGGTTAAGTGCAGACATTCTACATATTTGGAACCTCTACATCATCACCAGACCTTCTAGATCAAGTTCAAGTTCAGACATTCCACATGAGCATCATCAGACATTCCGGAGCATCATCAGGCTTCAAGTTCATCACTCTGTCCACATCATCGTCATCGCCACCACAACTATCAGACTGTCTACACCAAGATCAAGTGCAGACCTTCTACATGACGATCAACATCTACCATTACAGTTTCAACATCCCCTCCACCTACAAACGTTTAGGCCACGCCTCCTACCTGGATCTAACCCTGATGTGTGTGTGGAGAGATTCACTCATTACCTCATGGTTTGTGACAACATGATTACCTGAAGTAACTTTTTAACAACCAACACCACAAACACACCGTCACCTCCGTCACCTCCACACTCTCCTACTGATGCACACTCTCCTACTGATGCACTCTCCTGAACCATTTCTATCAGAGATACACAAATCCCCTGCTCACACTTCCTCCTCACGGGGCACATCTGGCGACCTACGCCTAACCGGATCTGCGGCATCCTTCGAGATGAACCTGAAACGCTGCAGCAGGACGCGGTTTCACTTTCTGTCTAATCGCACAATTTGATTCCGATGACGTTAATGACCAGATTGTTACTTTATAAACTCTGTAACACAAGTCTGTGCTGGAATTTATCCAATAATCTAGATTATTGTATATATATATATATAAACATCAATTCAATTGAACAGCGACTGCTTTAAATTTACAGATTTGGAAATATTTCTTAATTAGAAATTGTTTACAAATTCATATTTATAACTTTAATGTTTACACATAACCATGGTAACAACGAACAAAGAAAATGTATAGATATTTAAAATAATCTGGAAATATTCACTCACACGTAGTGACGCGAACAAAGAGCGAGTTAAACAACAATACATAATAAAATCAATAAAAGCTTTAAAGTTCGCTATCCTATTTTCCATCCTTCTTTAAACGGGTCACATGACCTCCTGATCCTCTGAGCTCTTTGAACTAACGCTCTAATTACAGCTTAGAATTATTAATGATGTATTTCCAGCGTACAGATTTGCGCATGGTCATAAACGACCCTGCAAAGATTTATTAACAGCTTATGAACGTGCTACAACACGAACGCCGGATCGTTTAAGGATTGCGTAACTTGTCACATGATCTATTAGTCATGTGATCAGCCTTTTTTTGGGGTGCTATGACAAACAAAAACAAACAGGAAGACGTAGAAATGTTTGAGCGTGTGCTGTCGGGCGTGCTCTTATGCAGTCTCGTTTCCTGTTGATTCTTCTGACATGTCTACATGTGTGCGTGCACACACTCACACACACACACCTGAGAGAAGCACAGTGCCGCAGCCAGCCGGATCCGCTGTTATTCACCTGTTAATGTGTGAGAGTCAAACAGCAGAGAGTTCTGGATCTGATATCTGAATGACAAAGCATGAGAGAGGGGTGAAGCGGCCGAGCCGGCGATAAATCCCCCTATTGTTCTGTCCACAAAGTGACGCATAGTTATGGCTTTATGTAACTCGGACACGGGAGGAAACCCGGCCAGGAGCGAGCCTGGGGCTGGGCACCGGTGCGTCGGGGCGGGCGTGCAGAGAGCCGTGCAGAGAGCCGTGCCTCCTCGCTCCTCATCGTTGCAGCGGTTTATATAACGGCGCGTGAATATTCTAACCTCATCCAGACCGTGACGTGAAGATCATTCTCAACTCTACATACGTCATGTGTTCAGGGATCTTACGAAATAAATGTCACAGGAAGTGAGACACGCATCAGCAACACAAAACGCTTTACACCTTTTTTTGGGGGGCTACGTGTAAAAAAATTAAAAAATAAATAAACCCATGTTTTCCACAGAAAACTCTTATTAAATTTTTTCGCAACAAATATTTGAGCAAAGTGGAAAAAAAAAAAAAACTTTTTTTTTTATGAACACACGTGTGTGTGTGTGTATAAATATACACACAGTAATATTTAAAATAAGGAAAGATTTAAAAGAAAGTTACACAGGAAACTCTTATATAATCATTTTATGCCACACATACAGTATATGAGCAAAATGATAAACAACAAAGACATTTTATTGTATTTATTTTAAGTGGACATGATATTTAATTTTAAAGTCCATTTTTTTAAACAAATATATAAAAAGGACTCATATAGACCCTTTCTACGGTTTTCACACACATCATATATAATATATTTAAAATAGATCCATGTGTTTTAAATTTCCAGAAGAATATATATGAGCAAAGTTGTAGACATTTTTTAAATTTAATATACAAGTATAATAAATTGTTTATAAACAGTGTGTATAATTGTAAAATCATTTTATTTCATGGCACTCGCTATATTTATTTCTTTTTAGTTTTTCCTCAAGGAATATTTTATATATTGTATTTTAGGCAAAAATATATATGAGCAAGACATTTTATTTTTTATTGTTATTATTTATTGAGACTATATATTTTATACAAGTGATTTACAGTGAATATTATATTATGTACATTTACACACTCATTTAAAATAAATCCATGTTTTACACAGGAAAATCTTATTTATTAATTTTCTGCTATATGAGTGATGTGGTAAGCTCCATGTGTGTGTGTGTGTGTGTGTGTGTAAAACGTTATTTGCTCTGCTGCACCATGCTGTCAGTACATCTCCTCTACACGGTCACACACCTGTAATAACCCGTGTATAAACACCCTGAGTAATATGAATTATAAATCTGAATGCTCCTATGTGTGTGTGTGTGTGTGTGTGTGTTTAGAGATGTAATAATGCTGCGGCTGATCCTCTGTCGGGGTGTGGGGAGGCACTGGGAGAAGGCATTACCAATCCGCTGGCTCGGTCCCAAATACCTCCTCGGCTTCTATTTTAGTACACTACCCACAGCATGACATCACGCCTTTTCACTCCCTACGTAGTGCCCTATACGCGCCATTTGGGATTCCCCCCGTTACCAACAGCGTCGCCGCCATTTTCGTTACAGCCGGAGAGTTAAACATCAGCGACACCGAAACCGCGCTGTGTAACGCTGAGTCTAGTTTACTGTTAGTCTGTTCATATGTGTATGTATTATTCCTCACCACCACAGCTTTGTGATCAGTGTAAAACCGGAACATCACCGTGTTTAATGTTTGTTTCAGCTGCTGACGACGGCGGCTAGTCAGCGCTAACAACACAAAAAGCGGACATGCTAGCTAGCTTGTCAGAGTTAGGCAGCTAACTGAATTATTTCTCCATCCAAGTATCGATTTCTCTTTCAACATTGACTACTTTACTATACTACGCTTTCCTAACACACATTCCTCACCAGCGCGCGGTTTAAACCAGACTGAGCGGTGAAGCTAATCATGCTAACACGCTAATACGTAACGCATCGCGGATTGAATTACGCTCGAGCGCTAAAAGGGGGAAAAAAATAATGCGACACACAAACTATAAAAATAAATATTTGACACAGGTTGTGGTGTAATATTCTAGTTCATATGGAATTATAAATATATTTGGTATTTTTTGGGTCAGTAGTGAGGATGGAAATCGTATAAAATAATGTAAGGTGATGAAGTAATGGGGTTGGTTATATTTATTACTGAATTTATTTTGCATTTATTTATTGGATTGAATTAAATATAATGCAACTGTCTAAAGGTGGATAAGTCATTCTAGGTGGATTTTGAAAAAAAAATGGTAGCTTTTTAAAATAATTGTCAATATTATTAATATTATATAATTTTATTAATATAAAAAATAATAATAGAAACATGATGTTTATGTTATTGTTAATATTATTATAATCATGCACTATTATCTGTAAAGTCTTAAGATTAAGATAAATATATCAAGCTGTACTGTTGGTATATTTGAGGTTAATAGACAAATCCACAAATCATTTCAGGAATTAAACTTTGGACCCAGAATGCTTTTTAAAAATAAAAAATAAATCATAGAGACACATATGCAGAATTAAAATGACAGAAAGACACACAGATTTATAAACCATGCAAGTCTTTCTCTCATATTAATGATGAAATGTTTGTTGTTCCTTCCTTCATCACACTCATTTATTATCATTATTATTTTATTTTGTATTATTTTTTAATTCTCTCCAACATATCCCTTCTTTTCTTCTCCTCTCCACATGCATTCAGGGTTTCATGCTTTCAGGATTTTCACACTTTACAACCAATTTTGGTTTCATATACAGGTCAGAGAGCTCCATGAGATCTGTTACAGCCACTACATTGTGCTCAACACACACAGGGAAAGAGAAAGAGAGTATGATTGTTGTAAATTAAACCGAAATCCTATCTCTGTTTTTCTCTTTTCTTGTAGCTGCACTGTGTGTGTATATATGTCTGTATGTGTGTGATAGATATAGATAGATTACTGTTGTAAAGATTGTGCTATGCTATGCTAGCTGTGCTGTCTATGTATATATATACACACACACACACACACACACTACACAACACTAAGATTAAGACTTCCTTATATTGTAGTATTTAATCCATTATAATAAGTGCACAGATGATCTGAGATTTTAAACCTTATATGCAGGGTTTTTAATCCTGCTTTTGTAAGGAGTCCTCGTTTTGTTTCATTTAAAAGGTTAAACCAAGGATGTAATTAATTAATAAATTATTTGATGAATGAGTAAATAAGAAGACAGAAAGCTCTGAAACAGACCTGACTATTAAATGACTATTTTCAGGAGGGGGCTTACAGGACTAGCCAGCTTAGCTGTGACACCTCTGGCTCTCTGCCAAGCCATTCTCAGCCAAAATACAACCATATGAGGAATCTGTGTCACCAAATAAGCGTGACAAAACACACCTCGTATTATATATAAAACACACACAGTGAGATCCACATTAAAACCTTAACCTTTTCCATCAGCCCTCTCTCTCTCCAGCATGCATGCACACACACACACACACACACAGAGAGAGACATGTTGACTCCAGCACAGGGTCAGCTCATGTTAGCCAACAAGGTGGTTTGAGCTGTAACCTAATAAAAACAAGCCATTGGGGTGGCCCAGGTCCACACAGGTGCAGGTTTTTACCCCGAAATGAGAGCACATACCTGGATCAGTGTCCACTGTAATAGGCTTGAATGGAGACCAGGACCAAAACAATACTCTCCACTGCGGATGTGTTCAACAAAATGCGCTTTAAAAACGTCCAAAAGCTGACACTGCCGGCCTTATCCGGATCTCTGTGGTTTACTCTTGTGAACCCGGACGCTTTTTAAAACTCAAAATGTAGTTTTAGGTCAGTTTTTGACCCTGTTAATTTTTTTTCTCCCCGGATCCCTTCAATCCTGTGCAAAAAATGGCGGCCTTGGCAGAACTGCCGTAACCCCGCCCCTCTCTCAGAAACCACGCCCACTAGAGCTAATCACGCCCTTCTCCATTATGACGTCCTTCGCCTTGTGTGGGGTTTCCCGCGCGCGCTCGCAGGGGCTACAGGGGTGGTGGGGGGGGGAGAACAGAGTTCGTTCAATGGCGCGCGCTCCAGCAGCAGCAGCATTAGTGTTTATATTTCTGAACACCACATAAACACTGCAGCATTTACTGATTATCACCTCTGTTCATCCAGCACGGGTAGAATCTGTATCATTCATATGATTTAGTGCTGAAAAAGACATGCCACAGTTCCCTTCTCAGCCAACAACTCTTTATATCAACCAAATTTATTGCTGAACTGTGAGTGTTTAACAGATGTGCAGAAAACATAAATTATATTTATGAAGGTAATTGTTAGATAAAACAAGCAACAGATTTAAATAAAACTAATTAATTAATTGCACTGTTCATAAATGTAGTGTCTAAGGAAGGAAAATTTTATAATATAATACTTAAATGAGCAATCAAAAATAATGCATAAATGTATTTTTTACAGAATTATATGAAATATTAAAATAAATATGTAAAAAATTAATAAGTATATTTAAATAATTATCATGAAATAATGAAATAAAACAAAATAAGACAAAGAAGAAAACAAGCAACATAATCCCCAAAACAAAGGAAAACATTATCTATTATTTTATCATATATATATATACACAAAATCCTAAATACAGAAAATAAGTATGCATAATATCTACAAGCATCTACAGTTTTCTGTACAGTACATGTTTGCCATTGACTTCCTGAAATCTGATGTACTGTACATTTTCATTGTACTGTATGAGCCACACACACACACACACAAAGTTTGGACTGAAGTGCACATCTGTGAGACCCTGACAGGAGGAGGAGGAGGAGGCGTTGTTATCTGTTATCTGTTATATAACCTGCCTTAAAAAAAAGTGCACTCTCTTTATTATGGGGATAATGACCATATCTGATTAATTTGGCTAAATGACCACTGGAAGTGTGTTATTTCACTCAGTCACTCACTCATCATCTATACTGGTTCATCCTGTATACAGGGTCATGTCCCTGGAGCCTGTCCCAGGAAACATAGTACAGGGCGGGGTACACGCTGAACAAGGTGCCAATCCATTGCAGGGCACACACTCACACTCATTCACACACAATGGGTTGTCAGACAGAAAACCCCAGGAGTACCCTGAGGAAACCCACCAAGCACTGGGAGAACATGCAAACTCCATGCAATCCACGAACCCAGACCCTGGAGGTAGAAGGCAACAGAGTTAACCACTAAGCCACTGTGCCGCCTGATAAAATGATAATGCTACTTAAAAATACAATATACAGTAGCATTCAGTATCATTCTATCTATTTATCTACGCCACCGTGCCGCCAGTGTGTTATTTATAAGGGATATAAATCAATTTTACACATTTTTATATCCTGGGGAAAAAAGACAAATGAAATAAACCATAATGCTTTCTCTCCCTCACTCGCAGTTCTAATGCTCTGTGGATGCAGGTTATTTAGCTGGAGAAACTCACTGCATTAGATAGTCTTATTGAGTAAGGTAGAGTGATAAATTAATCTACGCATGCGCATTAACAAAGTGAGGGGGGAGGGGAGTGCGCATGCGCAGTGCAACTCGGGCGGTGATGTAATGCCCAACAATGTTGAAGGTGAAAATTTGAAGACGAAGGCAGAGAAAGACGTCGACTGACGGATTGGTGAACAAAGCAGTCCTGGATTTTTCGACTTTTAATATCTAAATAAGGATTAATTTACACAAACGACGTCTTTTTTCCTTTAAAACTCTCCGGATGTTGCAGTTTGCTGGATCAACGACATTAACACTGGAAATTATTTTTTTCCCTTTCAGCGTCGATTAAGGTTTTTTATAGCTTATTTTATAATATGATTATAAAATGTGTGTGTTCATTTAACCCCACGCCTTTAATTAAACAAATTAAAAGCGGCGATGTCCTTGACCAGCAGTAATGGCCGCTTGCCTTTTTTTTTTTATTGTTCTCCTTTCACGGACAACACGGTCGGGTTTTGCAATGACGTCACAAATACCCGTATGTGGGCGTGTCCTGGAGCTGCGAAGGGGATAGAGGCGCGCCCGGAGATTCGATGAGGAACTGCGCATGCGCGATGCAGATAGGGAGTTTATTCTTATTCCGGTAACTTTGAAACGTGAAAATAAAATCTTACCTATAACAATGAAATGATACTGTTAATAATATATTAGCCTTTACGTTTGTTTAAAAGTAATATAAACGCTAACGCATACAAAGTAAAGCTCAACAGCCCTCGCTGCAGTTCCCTATGGGTGCTACGTGAGCGTTTTTTCTGCTGTCCAATCAGCAGGCGCGGTCGTGAATCGTCCAGCCAATCACAGCGCGATAGGAATGTGGGCGGGGGACGAGACGAAGGGCTTAGACGGGAAGGACGCCATTATAAATCCAACAATTGTAACGTCTTATTAAATATATTAGATGTAAGTAATTGAAAATAATTTTTAAAGAACGCTAGGACAGTTCAAAGTTGTTGTTTTTTACGCGCTTAAAACGTTTGTGTTGTAGATTTTGTTTAAACCAGCCAGTGGGTGTGGCCAGCTTCGCCGTACAAAATGGCCGCCGTTCATGAAACGCACCGCCGAGTTGTTTTATTTAACGCTCCAGTTTAGGCTTACACTTCGTGTATTGTGTGTTTACGCTGCATGAATGATGAGTGACGTAATTTCACCAACAGTGTCCTATTACCGGAAGTCGCGCGGCGAGAGCGCGCGCAGGCACTCTAACGGTTTTAACGGATTTCTGAGGCTCTAAGTGAGTGCGCGCGTGCACGTCTGAGCTTTGGTGTTCTAGAAATTACACCCGGAAATGCGGCCAGCCAATCAGAGCACAGAACCGCATTCCCTGCTCTTTCTTTGTGGGGGAAAATGCTGTATAGACATTAAATAAATACTAAGCCTGTAGATGTGTTAAAGTATAGGTTTATCATTTTACGTCTTAGTCATACAGTTCTTTAACATTGAGTTTATTTAGGGTTAGATTAGATATTTGTTTTAATCTGTTAAAAGTCCTTGCTTTTAAACCTGTTAATTCTTGTTAGTCTGAAATTTAATCAATAATTCAATAAAGTCATTTTATTCTGTTCCCAAATATATACCGTGTTTGTGTTTGTCCATGTAACACCTCTTGCCTGTAACACCTCTTGACTTCATGCCTGATTTGGGTAAAAGTCAGAAGGAAATGTTCAGTGGGAGGGAATTTCCTGTTTTGGTTTTAAATCAGAGTTTTGCAGCGCTGACGTTCACCTTCCTCGCTTCACATTGAGACGCTTTCACTTGTTTAACAGGACAAAAAAAAACACGCACACACCTAATGCACTGTCTGAGTTTAAGGTTGTGTTTAGAAATAGGCTGATATATAAATGTGTGTTTGTGTTAAACACCAAAATCTTCTAAATTCTGTGAAAAAAGCAAAAAGTGAGTTCATCCATTGAAAGTCGCACTTTTTCTACTTTAGTTTGATCAATACCATGATGAACAGTGTCCTGTTTTACCTTTTTCTCTACACATTTGTACGTTTTTGTTTGAAATTCTCAAAAGTTTCTTCATTCTTTTTTTTATTCGCCTGTTCGCATTCTTAAACTTTCATGTTTGTGCTTTTGTGCAAATTTCTCTGTATGCACTTTGCAAAAACTTTTTAAACTTCACATCATTATAAAATGAGTTTCACATAAATTTGTTACACACGAATAAGTAAGATGTCTGTAACTGTCTATTTTCTTGTTGAGGAATATCGTGTTTTTTTTAAATATATGTATATAATATATGTATTTATTTTAAAAGACAAATTGTATTATTTTTTAGAGCCTCATAAGTTATTTGAAAAAAGTGACACAACTGAGATTCTCATCCCTCTCATCTTTCATACTTTAGTGTTATTGATGATAAACAACAGCGTCATGTTTTGCATCTTTAATTATTTACTCACATTTCCCTAATTGCATTTAATAGTTTAGAGTTATGTCAAATCTCCAAATGGTTTCAGATATTAATTATTGATTATTCTGTACAGGTGGTGTTTTGTGTGTGTGTGCGCGCGCGCTTTGTGTTTTTGTTCACTGATTTGTGGACAGGTTTGAGAGAAGTGAGATTTTGTCATATTTCCTAACTAATTTAATATAAAATAAAGGAATAATAAAAAGACTAGAGAGTACTAGAGAGTTTTTATTTTTGATCATAAGCACTGAAAGTATAATTTATTCATGGTTCTGTACATCTGTAACCTTTTTTTTTTTTTTTTTTGATAAATCAAGCACGACTGCACGAGGGTATTAGATAGGATTTATTGTTTAAACGTTTCTTGAGTTAAGCTTCATTTGTCATGAGTTAGAAGACTTTCTGGAACATAATGTTTTTTCTCACTTTGTTTTTTGTGTGTACATGTTTTTCTTCTTTATCTGATTAATAAGGTGATGAAATAATAAAACTGTTCTTCTAATAAGATGTTTTGTAGCTTGGTTATTTCCTGTCTGTTTTTTTCCACAGCTCTAGTCTTCAAATTAAAAGATGACTTTTACTCCACACACTAAAGTAAAAACTAAACGTTGATGAAAGCTCGTGTGTAGTTTATTAGACAGGTACGTAACTGTAAGTGTGTTAAACTCCGCGATGTTGTGTCGCAGCTTTAGGGTTCCCCCGGTTGTGATACTGTCTGTAGGTTTCCTTCAGGTAGAACTTTTTATTGTAGCTGATGGGCCCTTCAGCAAGACCCCCTGACACCTGCCTTCCAACAAAAAGATAGGAAATGCGAAAACTAAAGAATTTCAAATAATAATGTACAGTACATGTGATGAGTAAAGGCTGAACTGAACTTATTACATACATAGTACAGTTACTCAGCAACGAAATAGTGTTTAGTAGTAGTCTGTATACATCAGTGCAAATACTGGCATTGTGCAATATGTACGCAGTAGATATTATATAACATGCCCATGCAGTGAATATATGCAGTTAACTACAGAATATATAGAGCTATTATGTGGGAACAAAGTATAAGCAGGAATATAAGAAGGCAATATCCATAAAACTGAGCAGGATTTATTCAGTATATATACACTGAATATACAAAAAGTACAAATAATCAAAAACATGAAACAAAAAAGAACCAAAGTATTTGTACAATGTATTTAGAGATAAAAGGTGGCATGGTGACGCAGTGGTTAGTACTTACACCCTTTCCAGGTGATAGTTCATGTCTGGTGCCGGTGTCGGTTCAGAGCCGGGTCAATAGCGAACCTCTGGCTTTGTTTTTCCATGAGCTAAAGACTCATGTCATTATGTCACTGTATATGTCCATATGACCATTGCCTACCGAGTCTGTTTTTTTTTTTTGTTTTTTTTTAAATGATGGCAGTCAAACACATGTGGTTCAAAGCGGTTCTTGATTCTAATCCAGCAAAGGGTTGGTGCTACCATGGAATCATTAATTATTTTTTTTGCATGAGGGCCGGTCCTTTGGCTGTCTGAAAAATATCAACTGGTCCAAAATGGGGCACCAGCTTCAAACTAGCTCCAGAACCACATTAGTGGAAAAGGGGTAGCTGTATATTTATAAATAATATGAATATTTTCAATAGTAGTTAGGTGCCAGGTGCCAGCTGATTTTTTATTTCTGTAAATCCATAACGAGCTCCTCGGGTTAAGGCTGAGGTAGTTGAGCTGGACATCTGGAATAGGGTGTTCACCAAGCAGGGGTGCACATATTTGTAGTCATATACGAAAAAAAAAAAAGATTGTAGACGCATTTCGGTGTGTATCAACATTAATATATTGATTTTCTTCCTGTCTTTGTACATAGATTATCAGTATATACAGTGTAGTGTATGCAATGAGGTGTTTATATATTGATATTTCTTTGGAAGGAAAAATAAGGAATTCTGTCTCCCCCTAGTGGACAGAATGATATTAAACCAACCGAATACGTAACCAATCACAACTCGTGTTATTAGCATGTCCGTCGAAGAGTTATTTCTACCTGCTTTTGTGCGTTTAAACGACTATTAATTTGTTACAAGGTCGCTAGAGCAAATATAAAAAGATATACCTTACGATAACTATTAAAACAAAAACGGATTTTTTTTCAGCAAGTTATTTCAGGAAGTGTGTCGATGCGGTAGACTTGTAGTGCGCATGCGCCGTGTCCGGCGCATGCGCGGTGCGTGTGACTCTGAGCGGCGGACACCGAGGGAAGGTGACATTTTGTAGCTGTGTGTGTGTGTGTGTGAGTGTATCAGTGTGTGGAGATGTCGGCCGTGGGGAGGACGCTGATGGTCCTCAGGGCCGGGGCTCAGGCGATCAGGCGCGGCCCGCAGCACAGCGTCACACGGAGGTGAGAGAGTTACAGAGAGCAGGAGGAGGTGGAGGTTACTGCGCGGCTAGGCTAACCATGCTAACACCACAAACAAGAGCAGCGCAAACGCAGCACAGCCAGACACACTCACACACACACACACACACACACAGCTCACTGTTTCCATGACAACCCGTTAGAGTGACGTGTGTGTGTGTGTGTGTGTGTGTGTGTGTGTGTGTGTGTGGGGTTAGATCACTGAGTCCCACTGTAACACTGTGTGTGTGTGTGTGTGCAGGGCGGGTGGTGCTGGTGGTCCCCACATCGTGGCTCAGTACCGTCAGCCCCCTCAGACGACTAAACAGCAGTGGTTCCGCTCTGAGCTGCTCAGCGGCTTCATGTGGTTCTGGATCCTCTGGCACTTCTGGCACGATTCAGACGCTGTCCTCGTGAGTCTCTCTCTCACACTATCTCTCACACACACTGTCTCTCACACACACTGTCTCTCACACACACTGTCTCTCACACTGTCTCTCTCTCACACTGTCTCACTCTCTCACACTGTCTCTCTCTCACTCTCTCTCTCACACACTGTCTCTCTCTCTCTCTCACACACTGTCTCTCTCTCTCTCTCACACACTGTCTCTCTCTCCCTCTCTCTCTCACCCTCTCTCTCTCTCTCTCTCACCC
>JAOVVB010000015.1:17633281-17656478 GCA_028570985.1 Heterobranchus longifilis
TATCCCAGGAGGCTTAGGGCACAAGGCAGGGTACACCCTGGACAGGGTGCCAATCCATCGCAGGGCACACACACACTTACACACACACTACAGGCAATTTGGGACCGCCAATTAACCTAACCTGCATATATTTGGACTGTAGGAGGAAACCAGAGTACCCAGAGGAAACCCACCAAGCACGGGGAGAACATTCAAACTCCATGCACACAGAGACGGGAATCGAGCCTGGCCGGGAATCGAACCCGGACCCTGGAGGTGCAAGGCGACACTGCTAACCACTACGCCACCGTGCTGCCCTAACTGTAACACAATTATAATTATTTATGTAGCAATCTAGGATTGAAAAATTAAAATACCAAGGTGTTTCTTAGAACAATATGCGCACCACTAGGACATAAATCTTGCTAAAATGAATTTCGTGAAAAATCGCGGGGGTAAGAAGGTGGGGGTAAGGAGTCTGTCCCAGGGAGCTCAGGGTACATGGTGGGGTAAATTGTGGTGAATATTGATGCTAATGAAGCAGAGTAAACTGCATGAAGGTTAGTTTCAGTTTCTCTCCACTAGGTGGTCACATAAGACAAATAAAAAGGCGTGGTGGAAAAGTGGTGTTTCCTCTCACGCTGACGGGACAGGGGGTCAAAGAGCCTATGAAGTTTTCAGGATAAAGAAGATCTATGTTTGGTGGTCCAGTGTGGTTGGTGTTTACCTGGTGTGTTCACTATGTCCATCATTTATCATTAGTATAACAGAAATGAGAAACATGTCAAACATCTAAACGTTATATCAGATTCATGATTATACAATGAAAATTCACAGAATAGAAAATTCAAAGCCTAGATTTAAAAGAAATTGTAAAAATAAAATCAGCACAAACCAAGTGGGATTAAGAAAACACCCTTTAGTCTGAGTTTCACGCCGCACTCTGTCTAGTCTTTAGCTTGTAAATCCCATCTGGTCCGTATAAGTTCCATAAGGAGAGCTGAAGGACTGTGAAATCTGATCATCTATCCAAGTGGGATTTATTTTATGCACTCCACATGCTACCATCTCTGTGTATTCAATCACATCCGGATGCTTACAGAGCCACATTTCATACTAATGAATTCTTGACTATACTGTATACTAACTGTGATTTATGCTGTACTTTTACAAAAAATCACATGTCTGAGGTACACAGGGTCATATTTAGAGGAACACTGCTGGTTTAAAACCGTGCATCATGAACCAGGTTAATTTCACCACATCTCCAGTGACTTTTAATTCTTTAAAGATTACATGAGATGAAATGAGGACATAATTTATCCACAAAATATGAACATCTGTGCTAAAATATAATTTAAAAACTTTTTTTTCTTGCTTTAAACATTCAGTAATGTAAGCCAAAATAAACTGATTGAAATGTCAATGAACTAGTTAAAATGTGAAATCTGTGTTTAGAGGTTTTATTATTATTATTATTATTATTATTATTATTATTATTAAAGATGTCACTTTCAGACTTTTTTCAGACAAAAAATGTTTAAAAAAGTAAAAGAAAACAGGGTTTAGAAAGATATTTTAATCATAGGTTTTCACAGGAACTCTACGTATTTCTATTTTCCATAATCATGTCCCTGTTGATGTCATTATTTGCAGGACTATAAGTACCGTACTGGAGATCATCATAAACATCATGAACAGTTCTCTTCACAGGAGCACATTCAGCTCTCGGCTCACGCCGCCACTGTGGTCAATGAGGTACTGATGGGGGTCGTTTTTATCAGCTGCCAAAATGTTCTACAGCATCTACGTACTTCAATAGAAAGACTGAATTTATTTACATACACACTCAAACTATGCAGGGAACACCGCAAGCTGGTTGTTGTGGATGGATCGACAGATTGATGGATAGGTGAGTGAATAGATGGATGGATGTATGGTTGGGTGGATGAATAGATGAACTGATAAATGGATGGATGGATGGATGAAAGAGTGAATGGATAGATGGATGTATGGGCAGGTAGATGGATGGATAGATGGATAAATGTATGAATAGATGGGTGGGTGGGTGCACGGATGAGTGAATGGATGGATGGATGGATGGATGGATAGGTGGATGGATGGGAAGACTTTTTTTCTTTTCCTTTTCTATGCAATAGTATGCTGGGGAGGTAGCCTCAGAAGCAAGGATGCCAAGGTGCTCAGGAGAGCTGGTTTGTTGGTTGGTTTTTGAGCTGGACTCTCTTGAGGACCTTAAACAAAGTGCTGTCCATCATGGCCAACCTTGACCACCCACTGCACAGAGTTTTTACAAACAGAAGAGTGGAAGACTTCTGTTGCAAAACTGTTTAACTGACACACAGAGGAAATCCTTTGTCCCCAGAGCCATTCGGCTTTTCAGCACCTCTCTACAGGGGCATGGGAATGTGGACTGGGAGATCTAGGCTTAAGGCTCTTCTGTGATATACATCATGGTGTTGCCTACATAACTCTTTTATCTGTTAGCGCCTCTTAGCATTTGTTGGATAAAAAGAATTTTGTCTAGTATTTAAGTTTCCTTTTTCATTTGATGTTAAAAAGTATTTTAAAACGATTGCCTTTTATTCACACACAAACTGCGTTTAGGTCACCTTTTGGAAAACACCTTCCAAGATGAAGGTCCTTAGAACCTTCTGTCTTCAATTTTGTCTTGACCTCGGCGTGCCGTGTGTGTTGCCATGCGGATACATTTTTTTTTAAGAATGTAGTAAAAGACCACATTTAAAAAAAAAAAAGCCTCCTGTATACGTGGATTAAGCCTAAGACTCTTGCACAGTACTGTTTGTCCTGGCACAAGGGCTGTGTCTCTCATTAGAGAAGCAGCTGTCCGTTTAGCTACTTCGTTAAATTATTGTCAGGTTTGTTCCAATAAAACAATAACTTCTTGTTTAAAAAATCAAAACATCAACATACGGGGAACCGTATCCAGCTTTAAACGTTTCATGAGAACTTCAAATGTCCACACTAATTTCCAGCTATTTGTCTTATTTAGGATGTACTTGTTAGAATAACAACACCATTGGCCCGTATTTGGCAGTGGATGGATGTCCATATGGGCTAAATTGCCTCCTTTTTGGAAGAATGTGCCCTCTTAAAAGACAAAAGAGGGCAAAATGCTGCAAACAAATTAAACTTGTGAAATGATCAAAGGCCATTATTTCTCTCTCTCTCTCTCTCTCTCTCTTTCTCTCTCACACACACACACACACACACACACACACACACACACACACACACAGTACCGAATAAATGTCTGTAATGTCTAGACGCAGGATGTAATCTGTTTGAAACGCTAATCATGTGTAATCAAATATATTAAATAAGGTCACGTACAGTCACACCATCAATCATTTCACTTTTAAACAGCACGTCATATACTGCAGCTCCTCAGATTGTTGAAGGTTTAATCTTGGGAGTCAGGTAATATTTTCATATTTGGGAAGGAGTGTAAGCATTACAGGTGGAAGGAAAAAAATCGATTCAGGTAAATATTGCGACCCACAGCGACTCCAAAACTGATTTTGTTTTAAACTTTAATGTACATGTCTGCATTTGTGGTGCAGTTCCTATTGCGATAACATTGCATCAGGTGTTCCCTGGTGTTTCCCATCCCTATAAGCACCATCTCTCTGTCCCAGCATGACCAGTATAACATAAAAATGCTTAAAAACCAAACTTTTCTCTAAACATGTCTGTCAGACATTCCTAACACTGCACTAAACAATATTTCCTGATAACATTTGCATCTAATTCACATATGCTAGCCATCTTACTAGCATTAGCAGTAATGATTTACACATAATAGCTAAATGTAAGGTTAGCTGAGGTTTAAAGCAAAACAATGTATAAAGGTTTAGGTACAGGTTTAGAAAACCTCTCAGTAATCCAGTTACCTACTGTAGCTTCATAACATTAGTAGTGAGAATGTTTAACGTTTATAAATAACACTTAATAATCTTCTGTTAAAGTATAAATTTGACTTTACATATCTTCTCAGGTTCACTCATGTTAGCTAGCAGTCTAATGTGGCAGTCAATATTACAAACATCACTGAATAGGAAATTAAAATATCCTTTCAGATTAGCTTATGCTAGCTAGCTGGATATCAATGTCAATGATAAAAATGTTATTAACTTAATTACAATTAATCTTTTAAAATATATATTTTATTTAACATAAGCCAGGCAGATTGCATTGACAATGGTAAATATTATAAATGTTAATCAATATGACTTAATATTCTCTAGAACATGCTAATGTTAGCTTGAGTTAGTGCTCTGGCTAAAATCAGCAGTTTAAAGAATATGAATTCTCTCAGAAATCCTGTCAGGTTAGCTCATGCTAGCTGTGTGATTAACACTAGAAAGAAAATGCTTAACATATGGACGAAATCTTCTCAAAATTGCTATTATGTTAGCTTATGTTAGCTAACTGGATAGCATTACCAGTTAAAATGTTCAGTTATACGAACATGACTTGATAGTAATTCTGTCAGGTTAGCTCATGCTAGCTACTTCAGTAGCATTTGCAAATGAAAACATTTATGAATAGCACAATTTATCTAAAAACATATATGAACTTGACCTGGAAAAATCTTCTCAGATTAGCACATGTTAGCTAGCTGATGTTAGCAGGAAATATATTTTAAAAAATCATTTAAAGAATAATAATGTTCCTGTCAGGAATCCTTTCAGGCTAACTTGTTAACCAAAAAAGACATTTAATTCAGTTCAATAAAATTTTATTTGTATACCGCTTTTAACAGTTGACATTGTCGCAAAGCAGCTTTACACAATCAAAAGAATTATAATTATTATATTCTCATATTATATAATTAAAATTTATTTTATTTAGAAACATGATGTAGAATTGGCCCAGGTTAGATGGGATGGTAATGGCTGTTAAGTCAATCTCTCTCTCTCTCTCTCTCTCTCTCTGTATTAGTCGTATGTTTTTTCTCTGATAGATGATGGATGTATTTTCTCATCCCTTTCCTTCACTATAAAAGCTATGTATTAGTGCGAAATGTTCCAGATGAGGTGGACTTCTTGATCAGTTTGTATGTATGTGTGTGTGTGACCCGGTATAATAGATGTTGTCAGGGACATTTGTTATGAACTTGTGATTAAACACATGATAGATGTAGTTCAGTCATCTTGCGGCACTTAAGTAGCCATTTGATATTCTCCTTGATGTTGCTAGCTCATTTCAGGGTGCTTTTCCCACATTCCGTAACTGATCGTAAGAGCGTTTGTCCTGAACGGAAAATACTTGATGGCTCTTAATCTTTCGACATCCCATGCTCTGGCTTCCTAGGAATTCGCTAAGCAATAGCAATGAAATGTTACCATGGACTCATGAATCATCTAGACTTCATGACGAACCTTCACAAGCTGTCTATGAGCCTTCGTGATGTACCTATAAGAGTATCTACAACATGTCATCGTTTGCTATGAATTGTCTAGATGTGTCAAGACTGCTACTATGACCCACAATGATCCACCTACAAATAACGTACGCACAGCTATAATGTGTAATGTGTCAGCATGTTACATAAAGAAGGATTTTATCAAGACATGGACAAAATAAAGTACCAGTGAAAACTATGGTAGAGACAGCAAGGTGGGGTAGTGGTTTCTCTGGTCTTACGCCTTCAGAGTCGACTCTTCAATTTCTGCCTCGGGTCTGTGTGCATGGAGATGGCATGCTTGCATGTTCTCCCCATGCTTTGGGGGTTTCCTCCAAATTCCAGGGTGCCCCAGGGTGTCTTCTGAAATAGGATTCTTGTGATCCTGTACAGAATAAGTGCTATAGAAAATATGTGAGTGAAGAGTTTGGTGATCAGTGATTGGTTGTGAGGAACACTGGTGATCAGTGATTGTGGGTTGGTGTCTCATGTGTTTCCCAAAATATTGCACCAATCAGTAAGCAAATTCCTCTCCTCAGCTGGAATGCTGTTACTTCCCAGGCGTGAAACGTTTGTCTAGCTCTGTGACATGACTTATATTTTAACAGCCCCGGCAGCTGCTGCTTCATCAGCGTCTCTACAGGTTCCCTTGAAACCCCAGAGGTGCTTCTTAATGGCTTGAAATCATAAAAATATTTCATTTAATCCGCACACATCTGCTCTGCGCTGCTCCACAGTCACACACTCAAATACACCCATACACACAGTTTAGCATTAAGTCATCCATCTTTGGCAGTTTTATAAATCACAAGGGATGCCATCTGCACAGAATACATTTCTGACTTTTATGCGTTTAAGCAGCAACAGGGATTTATTGTAGATTCATAAGTCCTTTTTTTTTTTTTTAACAGGCATTAATTTTCACTCCAAGTATGTTCCTCATCCCTTTACCTTTATCCTTATGTGCTTGTTGCTTCTCGTTCCTACTTCTTGTAGATTGCTTGCACCTGATCTTAGTTTCTCACTGCTCTCGGTCACGCTGCTTTTTCGTTTGATTTTAAGTAATGTCCTGTTCAGATGTTATTATTTGTTTTATTTAGGTATGTGTCCATTAATTAATAGTTTTAAAGTATACATAGAATAAATTTTTTTCATTGTGTTTTAGATGTTAAGGACAGTGTTGGGTGTACTTGGATTACTTTTTTGATGTAACGAGTAATCTAACGCGTTAGGTCCGCCATTTAAGTCATTTTTTCAAAAATGAAATCTGTTATTCAGACAATTTATGTAATCCGTGAGCCAGACAGCAGTCATTCCCAATCCGTTAGTGCGTGTGTGTGAAAGTCGTCCTATAAGCCCCCGATAACCCGCCCCCCTCTGTTATTCCTGCTGTTATACCCCTATCTCACCTATCCGGTTTGACTACGTGAAACCGCGTGGGTATTAGAGAGAGGGGTATTAGTAGTTAACAGATTATGGGCCAAACTACTGGGATAATTATAAAGGTCTTGACTAAAACAACATGCATGAGGAATCACAAAGGAGTTAGATGGAAAAGTTCTCTAACTAGTTACTTTGATCAGAAAGTAATGCTGTAATGTAACTGATTAATTTTTAAAGACAGTAATTTTGTAACGTAATTAGTTACTTTAAAAAGTAACAGCCCCCAACACTGGTTAAGGAACATGTCTGAGCATTCCCCTTACTCTCCCTTACTGCATTAAAGTTCCCATGCTGACCAACACCATGTGCTTTTGTTATGGTTTTCCACTTAAGTCCTGTCTCCACCCCAACCTATCGTTAGTTTCTTATCCATTTTTTCCCCATCTGTTCAGGGTTGGATTAATGTACCATGCTCGAGTCCACTTGAAAAGGACGCGACGTCATCAACATGTCTGTCTCACTGTTAGTGTGTAGCAGCACCAAACTCATCCTTTGAACTATGTATGCACCCATAGATGTTAAAGTAGGAAGGCATGTGCAAGGGTCTCTCTTGACATTTATTCCAAAACATCAGTAATATTAGGTATAATGTGAAGCTTGGTCTTCTTATACTATTTTCCTCTTTGTGTTTATCGCTGGCTCACACTGCCACCTGGAATTTCCTTCAGGATCAATAAAAGTCTGTCTGTCTGTCTGTCTGTCTGTCGATCTATCTATCTTTTTAAAAATTGTCATTGCCGCACACCAACTTTACACTATCAAAAATACAAACCAAAACACGGGTAAGCAGTAATTGTAGTCAAGAAACAGGCAAGAGTCGGTCGATCGGCAAAACTTGTAAACTAGGGCAGACAGGGGATCGGAATCCAGTACACGGATCAAAGTCATACACAATAAGGCTATCACAAATAATCAAGGCTTGGTAACGTCCAGAAAACTCACGGGAGTGTATACTTCGCGAAGTCTCTCCATTGCTGAGTCCTATTTAAGCCCCTGATTAATTGGGTGCAGGTGTTTTAGAATTCCGGTGACTTGGAACGTGATGGTTGGGAGTTGTAGTTCGTTTTCGTCATGTATGCGGATATGGTCATGTTTGTTCTGCTGTTTTGACTGGCCTGACAGAAATGTGAATGTGAATGCATCAAAATGATCAGATTGTCCCTGATGAGCAAACTGGTGGCAAGGAAAAACTCTGGAAGTTCAATATAACAGTTGATGTCTTTAAGTTAATATAGAGTCCAATTTGTTATTGGAGGCTCAGGTAGACTGTCGTAAACTCCAGTCCTGAACTATCTAGCGACTGCAGTCACAAGTCCTCAGAGAATAGCTGTCTGCATCAGCCGAGGCCAGGACCGTCTTCATGGTAAAGTAAAAGCACTCGCATCCCAAGCAGACCACATGGGGCATCAAGTTAATAAATATGACAGCAGCCTTAAAGGTCACTTAAAGGTCCCATATTTTACTATTTCTTTAAACAGGTCTCAGAGCTCCTCCAAAGTGTGCGTTAATGCTCCAGCTTAAATAATGTTTTTTTTTTTTAATTCCTCAAACTCTTTCAGTTTTAGCTCCTGCTGAGGCAAACTCTGCCAGAGTACAGCAGAGCTGAGCAGCAAGCCTGTGGAGGGGCTCTTCTTTTGTGAGGTCACATTAGAGCAAAAAACAAAGGAAGAAGTAGGCCCCTGAGTGATACAGCGGTAATGAGCGAGCCGATTGGCTGACCTCTCCTGGGGGGGGGGGAGGGAAGGGTGACCCAATTAGCGGCTCTAACTAATCACACACCACTAACTTACGCAAGTGGAAGGAGTGGATATCACTATCCTCCAAGTGTGCTACGCTGGTGGTAAGTGAGCAAACAGTTGAAAAGCAGATGTGGCTGACATCAGGTGTCTGGAAGAAACGCATGATAGCCTTCGCCCACCCTGATTAATAGTTGTAGCCTTGATGATTTGCCCTATAACAGTTAGATATTGGCTACTACTAAATTGGGGAGGAAGGAAAAAAAAAAAAAAAAAAGTCATGTTTGTACACGCACAGCGAAACTCATATGACCAAAAAGTGAATATTGCATAAAAAGTTGCTTTTAATGTTTATATTTGCTATTTAGTTTCTCAAAGTGTCTTCAGTTATAAAATATCTCTTCTGTAATAAACCTCTCATATCAGGGTGTCTATATGATCATAAAATCATTTAACTGTATCATTGAGTAATTGAGCCCACAGAAAGCTACAGTTCTAATAATTTCCCTCCTTTTTATGGTGTTCCCATACAAAGGATAAAGTCTGTCTAGATGAGCACAATCCCATAGTAGCTAATTTCCAAACCCAAAGCATACCTTTCAACTGAAACCTAATTGTTTGTCCAGCATCATTATTTCTATTATCTATTTGTTTAGGTTGGGCAGCTGAGCACCTCCAAAACAATTTGAATGTAAAGGTAATTCTTTTTACATAGCTTCAATTTGATCAATGCCTGTCCACGTCCCCTCATGACTCTCATGAAGTGCGCGCCACTTCCAGTCATTCTAGTTAATTCCTGGGTATTTAGACTCTCTAATTTGTTTAATCCATGTACAGTCATATCATAGAGCTAGGATGCTGATGTTTGTCTACAAACTAGCTCAAAGAGTAATGAAATATGATCCTGGAAGATGTTCAAAGGATTCAGGAAAAAGAAAATATAAAGTGAAAGTTAAATAACAGTGAAACTATGCTCGGGTCTCTCAGGCTATTGATTTTGGTTGAACTCATTTCTTCTGCATGCAAGAAACTCGTTAAGCTCGTCATAAAGCTAATTGAGTTTGCTTACGTCATAGCCATTCTGGTAATTAAATTGGAACAATAGCCCCAGAGGAGAGTGTTTATTATGTTTAGGTAGATGTGGAAACTGCTTGCTGTGCAGTCTGTATGCCTGTGTCTTAATACAAACTGGAACAAAGATGAACTCTCTCAGTAATACATAGAGAAAACAATAAAACACAGCGGTGTTAATTTCATTTAGTTCAGATTTTTCCTTATTCAATCTGAGTAAGAAATAAAAGAATAAACACAACTGAGAGAGTTTGAGTTTGATGTCGCGGTTTCTCAGCATGATACCTAACTGAAACATAGGGCAAAAAGTTACCTCATAATCAGTGCAAGTACGGGAACATCATTTCCTACGTCTCAGTATCCTGATGCCAAGTGTAGCATGCAGAGATGTTACTTAGTTCTGAGAACTATGGAGAGAGGCGATGTTTTGGGAAAAACATGGGGTCTTCAGGTATGTGATTTAGATGATGCTGAGGAATTTGGGAATCAGGTTAGGATGGAGATGGAGTCTTAAGATGTGGGGTTGTGTTTCTCGTGTATGGGACTCGGTAGTGGACACGTCTAAAAGAATGCTTTTTAGGTGTAGAGTTTAGATGATGGAAATTTTTGGAAAGGGGTTAGGAAGGAGATTGGGATTATAGTGGAAGTGAAGCCTTCATATCCTGGAATGGGATGGAGATGGAGCCTTCAGATATGAGACTAGATGGAGATGTGGCCTTCAAATATCAGTTTGTGATGTAGATGGGGCATTTAAGTATTTAACTGGGATAGAGATGAAGACTTCAGGTATTGGAATGGAATGCAGAAGAAGCCTTCAGGTACTGGATTGAGATGGAGATGAACAGGAAGTACAGGACAAGGACGGAGATGGGCCTTCAGGGATCTAGATGATGACTGAGATTTTGAGATTTGTGTTAAGAAAGAAAATCGGACTTTTGCCCATGGCATTTTGATTAATCAGGTTTGGACAGAGGTGTGAGCTACATTTATAGGATTGGAATGGGTATGCGACCTTGGGCTGGAGCTGGGGCAATTGGGGATCTGATTTTCTTGTCAGACCTTCTTGTATGGAACTATGGCCATTGAAAATGAAACAGTGGCCTTTAGAAATAGGGCTGTGATATTTTAGAATTGGATGTGTGGACTTCAGATATTGCCCTTGGAAAGAGGCTGAACTTTCAGACACGAAATTCAGGCCTGTAATTATGGCATTGGAACTGGATGGAACAGCATGAAAATGGGTTGAGTGTTATCTCCATTCCAATCCTGTATCTGAAAACCTTATCTACTGTACTTTATCTCAATGTCACACCTGAAGGCTTTATCCCCATCTCTTTGGATGTATGTCTGTGGCATTTGGAAATGAGGTTTTGATTTTGGATGTGTGGAGTTGAGGCCTTCAGGAATGGCCCTACAACAGAGACTTAACCTTGTACAGGCCATGCACAGGGATAGGGATAGAGATAGGGGCTTTGGATAGTGTGTATAGGTATGAAGATTGGAGCTGCTGGAACAGGTTGGGGACAGACAAGAGATGGAGAAACATGAGTTGTAGGCCTATGGAACAAGGTGGGTATAGAAACGCGATTTGTGTGTAAAGTTTCTATTTGTGTATAACTGTTTCTATAATCAGATGCTGTGTCTATACACTCCTGAGCACTGAGTGGGTGTGTAGGCCTTCTATGTTTATCATCATCTGCTAGCACAAATGTTTCTGGAATCTGAAAAATGGGGCTTTGGCTAGTAAACCTCTCTTAATCATGAACTCCCAGTCTCTCATATCTCCTTAGTGCAGGAGTGGTTCGGGTATGCTGTTCACATGGAATGAGTATAACGATAAGCACATAATACTCAACATTTCTACACTTCACTTTTATCATAGCAGTGTATATTTGGATTTATGTGTTTCTATTCAATATTAACTATGTTTAAAAGAATTAAAATATATTTTAAATCCAAGAACTAAACCACATACATCTGGTTTTCATTACAACTAGTAAAGGTTATAATTTCAAAAACCCATAAACTGGTAAATGCCTGGCTTTATAGAGGTGCAGCGCAAGGAATAAATCCTAGTGCTTGATGTTGTAAAGATCTTAAAGCGTGACCCTGCAGCTATTGATTAACATGTCTGGAGCTAAAACTCTTCTGACAGTGCGTGGTGGATATGGGGATGGCCGGTACAAATAAATAACAGCAGAGTTCAAAGTGCAGCTCGAGCTCAATGCTGTCTTAGGGGCATTTATTTTTAAGTGTCAGGATGCATTTTATATTAATCATCCTTACATGTTAGGAATTTGTCATGTTGTAATGTGCAGTTTTTGTTAACAGATGAGTAAACTTAATGGATTGGTCATTCAGTCACTACATGCAAGGATCTCTGCATGAATATGTTCTGGATTAACTCTTTACATCAGCTCCAAAAACATCCAAAGCAAATTCATATATTATCAGTCACATGCTTATGCATTTATCAGCCGCTGTTGGATTACCAGCAGTTTCTTCTATCTCTATCAATCAAAGTAAATACACTGCCTGGCCAAAAAAAAAAAAAAAAAAAAACAGTCACTATTTAATATTTTGTGGAATCACTGCATAAAGCCTTCTCCAGCACATCCCAAAGATTCAAAGTGAGGTTAAGGCCTTAACTCTGTGGTGGCCAATCCATGTGTGTAGATGATGTTTCATGATCCCTAAACCATGTGGGCTCAAAGAATCCTGGCATTGTCTTCTTAGAACATGGTCATGCCATCAGAAAGGGAAACTACATAAATGTGATAACCTGGTCATTTAGTACATTCAGGTCATCAGCTAAATCCTATTTTGGGCACATAATGTTGCAGAGCCTAGACCTAAGCAATTTATGCAACCCCAGATGACACTGCTCCTACATGTTTGCTTGGTAGTCACTATGCATGATGGGTGCATCACTCCATCCTTCTCTCTTCTTACCCTGATGCACCCATTACTTTGCAACAGGGTAAATCTGGTCTCATCAGACCACATGACCTTTTTCCATCACTCCACAGTCCATTCTTTATGCTCCCTAGCAAACTTAAGCTTTTTTTTTTTTAGATTAGCCTCACTGATAAGTTTTCTAACAGCTGTTTATACCCAATCTCTTCAGTTCTCTTCGCTGTGTGCATGTGGAAATGCTCTTACTTTAACAATTAAACATAGGCGTGAGTTCCACTGTTGAAATGATAGGACATCAACATCATCATCATCTATATTTGTTTCAGAGCCAAAGAGTGATAAAGTGGAAAACCAACGTCATAGATGACACAAGGGCTAAATCTTATTTTCCCTCAACTACTACTTTAAAAAAAGCCCAAATCCATCAGCCTCTTTGAGCTGAGTCACAGCTAATTGATTTGCACAGCGCTGATGACAGGGTCACCTGGCCTATCCTGATTTATATAATTATTGGTCATGGCCTGGCTGCTGTGACCTTTAACCAGAGGAAGCATATAAACCAGCAGGATATTTATCCACATCAGATTGATAACAGGTCCCAAACGCCTCATTCTTTAGCTTTGCTGTACCTGAAGAGAGAAATGTATCTTTGTTCTTTGCTAATTCATTCAGTGTGGATGAGACAGGAAGGATTTCGTGACTTGTGAATTGCACCACATTATACACAACGTTGCAGGTCGCTCACAGTGCTGATTAAATTCAGTTAGGCCTGATTGCAGACGAGACTCTGTGTTCCTGAAAGATGAACTCTGCTAAAATTTTATTTCTAGTCAGAAAAAGTGTGTCCTTAAGTGTGCAAGTGTAACATTCACCATTTACGGAGTAGAGAAAAGTTCAAGGCATCACAGTGGGATCTGCACTAAGGCACCATGTTAGTCATTTATATATGCTTGTACTGTATACCAGAAAAGTGGGATTTAGTGAAGAACTTTGTGCTAAATAATTCCATAAAATAAAATGATAGAATTGATAACAAAATGATAGAATTCATCACTTTTCATTAACAAACTTGAGGATTCAGTTCTCAGACCACAACACAGTGAACTCCTGAACCTGTCTCATATCTCAGGAAGTCTGAGACACACCGAGTTCTGCTCAGGGGAACGAGTACTGGGCATCTGCGAGGTGGAGGAACTCTGTTTTATAGGGTATCGGGGGACAACGGTGGTCCGGGTCAGGGTTCTGGGGGTCAGGAGGTCAGTGAATGATTACAGAGTGGGTGGTTTGGGTCCGTGTCAGGGAATCCATTGGGATGGTGTTCTGTTTCGGACATCTTGCAGGACGAGTCGACCTGACAGCAGACATCTGTACCCAATGATAGGAGGGCAAGGGATATGGTTTGACCTTTGACCTTGCTAAGAGGACCTAGCATTCATTAGGCAGAAGTTTGGTTTGAAGGAACATGTGTGTACTGGCAGGTAGAGAAAGACTAGATATTTTAATCTAAATTATTGATATGGGTCTTTTTTTTTTTGGGCACATTTTTTATTAAATGACTAAGGTGTTCTGATATCCATGTTCCCTGGCTTTGTCAATAGAATTCTGTACACAACTGTGGCAAAAGACACTACCAATTTGAGTGAAAATTCAACAATTAAATTGAATTGAACTACAAAATAGGGCAAAAGCACAAACATTACTTGTTGAGAGCTTTAAACACTGTGCAAAAACTAAATAACTAAAGATAATGAGTTTAGTTAGAACACAAACAATGTACACACAGTGACAGTGGAAATGAAATAAAATTGTCTGGAAATATTATAATTTCCCAGATATGACATTGAATTACCTATGAATGACACAGTGTCTCTAAAATGTCCAATTATCTAGCTAGCATGCAGCAGCTAAATCTCTTATACGCCCCGCTAAGACACTGTGATAGGAAAGTGAGCCAAGCAAGCGCGGAACATCAACATTTCCCTCTGATCTCTCAGCTAGCATGCAACATAAAGACCTAATTACAGTAGAAATGAGACACAACTACCAGGAACATTAAGAGTTACCTCAGATTTGTTGACAAGTTGCAGAAAAAAAGATTTCTCTTGAGTCCATTTGACTTTACCCTATTTCTTCATCAGGAAGAAACATTTTCTCACCTGAAGGGCTTGTTAGCCACTTACCTAATAGTTTACATACAATAACATTGAGCTTGCTAAGTTTTCGATTTAACTATACACTTAGTCCATGTGTAAACTAAATCTTTATTAGAATTAGCTCACAAATGATCAATATTATTGAATGTTTTAATAATAACTTATTATTATGATAGACCTAGCTAAATTTAAGTTAGATCATATTAAAGCTAATATATGATTTAAAAAAAAAACAATTCCTTGTCAATCTCAACCAGAATCATGTAAACAATAAAATAATTTAAAATATAGGGTCCACTTCCCACTTAATTTTAGGTAAAAGACACATGCTACAGGTACAAAAAATAAAGTTGCCACTAGTCATTTTTTTCTCCTTGTATCATGTAGTAGCTAAAGCTGTCCTTCACACAAACCTGAGCAAACCAGAACAAGTCTTGTGGATTTGGAAAAGTTTATGATGGTGAAATTAATGTTCGTTTCTGTTACCAAAACGTGAGCTGAGTCTAAACCCTGACCCCTCACCCTGCCACTCTGCATATCTGAATGTGTTATTAGATCGAAAGACTTTGGGAAGGTTCATTTTCAGTTCATGTCTGGGTAAAATGGAGATTTTCAAATAGTCCATCTGAGGTGATATACATAAATTAGCAACCAGGAGTCTGAAATTTATTCGGAGGATTTAGAGAAATCATCACAACCGCAAATGATTTACGATCAGTATATGTAGATGACTTAAATGAGGTAAAGTTTTGTCACAGAAATTTTTATTATTATTAGCATCATTTCACAATCGTTGTGGGTTTCCTGAATGTTCTCTAATGTTTTACTTTTGAATAATTGTTTGCTTCATCTGAATGTTGCAAGTCAACTTCCATTTTGTACTCATTTTATTTAATAGTTGGGAAAACTAAATCTAACATTAGTGTTACAAGAATATTAACAGTTGAACTTTGTTTATCAGTAAGATTAGACACCGGAAAACACCGGTTTATGATACAAACCCCAATCCAGAAAAGTTGGGACAGTATAAAACCAAAAAGGAGTCGTCTGTTAAGTCTCTTCACCTTGTACTGTAGTATATCCAAAACTCTACAACAGCTCTTTATTTGACGATGTACATGCAAATTTAATTTTTGTTGAAAATATGCATTTGTTTTAAATCAGCTGGCTTTAACAACTTTCTCCAATAGACATTTGACTATGTACCAATGTGTATTTTTGTACAAAATCACCATTTTTGTCAATAACACTTTCCTACGCATTTCCGGACTGAAGACACCAGTTGGTCAGGTTTAGCTAGTATGAGTTTCCACCATTCTTCCATTATGCAGGTCTTTAGCTGTGTAATCACACTGGGTCTTTGTTGCCATCTTGTGCACTTCAAGCCACACATTCTCAGTTTGAGCAGGCAGGCTAGTATGAGGCTAGCACCCGTATTCTGTGTTTAACATCCATGCGTGTGTAATCCAAGCAGAATGCGGTTTGGTGTAGTCCTGCTGGAAAATAGTGGGATGGCTCTGAAAACCATGGTGTTTGGATGACAGCTCCAAAAAGAACATATTTTTCTGCACTAATGGTGCCTTCACAGATATGCAATTTACCCATGCCATGGTCACTGGCACACCCCCATATTCCTTTTTCTCTTTGACCCAGAGAACATGACAGCTGTTGTTTCCAAAAACAATTTGAAATGTCAACTTGTCGGACCAAAAAATACACCTCCAAGTATTTCACCTGTGGTGGCACGGTGGTGTAGTGGTTAGCACTGTTGCCTTGCACCTCACCCCATTCCTGTTCTCCCCGTGCTTGGTGAGTTTCCTTCCATTGTCACATGCAGATTAGGCTAATTGGTGCTCCCAAATTGCCTTGTGTGAATGAATGTGTAGTCTGTGCCCTTCGATGGATTGGGGCATCCTGTGTAGGGTGTACCCAGCCTTGTATCCTAAGTTTCCTAGAATAGGCCTCATGCCCCCTGCATCCCTATGTAGGATAAGCAGTATAAAGGATAAAAGAATGAATTTTACATTCGAAAATATTAAATATACAGTAACTCAGAAACTTGATAGGTAAGCCATAATTGCTGCAAGTTCCTCAGGACAGGAAGAGTGTTGGCTAATTGACTAAATTACGTCTATAGTGCAAAATCATTCACTGTTCATTCATTTATTGAAGAAGGACCTATGAAAAAGATTTCTCCTCTTTTATCCCTCTACTTGATGCTGTCTAAGTTAAACGAAATGCGTAATTATCACGCTCAACTCACTGTGATCTGTTTAACAGGAAAACATATTATGGACAGATGGAATGGCTCTGATGAGTTGGGTTCTTACCATGGGTCAGAAACCTGCACACACACACACACACACACACACACACACACTGCAATTTAATTTAATCGAAAATACTCCTACATAACCTCCCTCTCTCTGTTCTGTTCTCCTCATGTGTGTATCTGGTTTAATAGGGAACAAATCAACATGTGTTGTGTAACATCATGCAGATGTGTCAGCTCTGAAGAAGAAGCTATTTTGAAGGAGAAAGAGAGAGAGACATAGAGACAGATAGAGCGATAGTGAATACCATTACAGACAGAAAGGACACAATTGTCCTGCTGTTCTGCAGGACAGGAAGCTGTGCCTCATACCCCTGGAAATTGCATTCATCCCTATTTTTAAATTAAAGAAAGAGAGAAAAAGAGGAATCTTTTGTGTAATCGCTTATGCTTTCTGCTACTCTGCAGAGCTAGCACTTCTTGTTTACAGCATTAGAAACTTTTGAGGATTTGTTCTTTGAGATACGAGAATACCATTGTTAAAAATGTATATTAGCTAACTTATAACTGACGCCAACAGTGCACCCAGCCTGTTAATATCCATTAACTCTTTCGAAACAACATAAACTGAGACAGGGTCATCAGGAAAATCAACATTTATAAGTAGGACTATCATATTGACTCCATAGTTTAAAAGGCCCATCAGAGGTTGTATTTCCTTCGCCAGCTGAGGAAGTTCAACCTGCCACAAGACCTGTTCACACAGTTCTACTCGGGCATCATTGAATCTGTACTGTGCACATCAACTGTCTGATTTGGCTCAGCTACAAAATCAGACATCAGAAGACTACAGAGGAAGATTCGGACTGCTGTAAAGATTATTGGCGCTCCGCTGCCCACCCTTCAAAAACTGTGAAGTGAAGGAAAGGGCTCTGAAAATCACTTTAGACCCCTCACTTCCAAGTCATGTTCTCTAGAGCACTGAACACCAAGACAGTCAGGCAAAAGAACAGGCAACCTACCTCATAAACAGATGAACATGAATAAAATACAGTATGTGCAATATTAATATGTACAATATTAACATGTGCAATACTGTGCAATATCATTGATATTATATATATATATATATATATATATATAAAACGGTTTTACTCCGGATGGTCTTCCTTACGCAACCCATCTGGGCTGTCCGGGCTTGGGAACAGCACTGCATCCAGCCTGGGGTTTGGGCATTGATTTTTCTCATTTTTGGGTGGATATCACATCAACCATTAGTCCTACACGTTAGCTTGGAGTGTTTGAGAGAGGAGGCTTTAACTTTATGGGATGTCAAAGTTTGTGGGTGTATTTAAAAAATTGGGGTCAGGATGGCGGTTTTTCCAAAGTGATCCAAACGTGATTTTTTGCAAAAAATCAGCCACGGTGCAAAATGAATAGATTCGGATGTAAAAGTTTGTTTTTTGTCAGGTACCAAACAAACCTTTATAACTCCCAAACTGTTTGACCGATCTTCTCTATTTAAAGTTCAACAGGAGACCCAGCTCAGCTCTCCAGGGTGATATACGATTTATGTGGGTTTATGTAGAATTAACCGAGCATCACAGAGAGAGAGAGAGAAACAGAGGTACAGTAGATTTTGGCTGAATCTCTGTCTTTCCACTGTAAAATTGCAATTGTAATTCCTTCTGTATGGTGTGAATTTGGAGCAAGTTAGCGGCCATATTTTAAGTGATTTTTTTGTTGAGATGTGTCTTATTTTAAAATCAGACCAAAAATGAGCAAGATAGGAGGTACAGGAGCAAAGGGGTTTGAGGCGGGTCCCAAACAAATTCTCATAACTTACAAATGGTGCTATTATGCTGAGGTTGGTTCATTCCATTGCGCTCAGGAGACCCGGGTGCGTGCAAAATTGAGGGAGATATGGCCACCTGGAATCTTAGGAAAACTGTCAGCCTTAGAATAGTAATTGCGCACCATGCTCTTAGGGCACCGTTACTAATTAGGTTTAGGTAACATTCTGTCTGTTTATGACCAGGAAGTCAGCAGAGGCGCTAGTCACCAAACAGGCTAATTTTAGCCTCTGGCGCTGTGGAGATGTTAGTAAAGAGCACGCTCTACACCCCATCAGCCCCAGAGTCATTACACACAGGGTACTCCACGCAGGGCGCTGGTCAGGGCAGGGTTACAGGAAACGTCTGCCCCGAGAGTGACGGATCACTCATTGTACACACTCCTACACTTTCGCCTTCTCCTTAGGCTTTTGTTCTTTTTCTTTCCCTCTGTTAAATTGATTCTTTTATCTCCTAATCTTTCTTCCTTTCTTTCTGTTAATTTATTCATCTCATTTTCTTTCTTTCTGTTACTTTTCTTATTAATCTCTTATCCTTTATTTAATCTCATAATCTTTCTGTCTTTCTTTTTCTTCCTTCCTTCATTTATTCTCGTCTTTTCTTATTTAATGTCAGTCTTTCTTTCTTTCTGTTGCTTTTTCTGTTTGTTTCTTTCTTCTTTTATTTCTTACTTCTTTTATTTCTTTATTCTTCTTTCATTCTTCTTTCATTCCTTCCTTATAGTTAATTCCATTTTTAATTTCATAGTCTTTCTTTCTTAAAATCTTTTCTTTCTTTCTTCTTTCTTGTTCTTTCTTTCTGTTACTTTATTTCATCTCATATTATTTCTTTATTTTTAAATGGTTATATATGTAGCAATACATGGAAACTTCTTCTGTTAATTGTTGGTAATAATCTGTAATATGATCACACACACACAGACACACACACACACACACACACACACACACACACACACACACACACAGGATGCAGGTTAAAGCAGACTGGTACTCCACGTGCTGGTTCTGGTTTAATACACACATGACCCCAGTGTAGAGTATAACCCTGAGAGGAGTGTTAGTGTTAAACCCTGAACCCACATCCTGGGGTGCGGATGCTACGTAATAAACAATACATCTGGATAGACAGACAGATGTGCATTGTTTGTATGAATCCATGTCACAAATTTTAAACCACACAAGTCACTTGACACCAGCGTGACAAATTTAAAACATCTGGAAACATCTGTGTGGGTGCGGCACGATCATAACACACACACACACACACACACACACACACACACACACACACACAGAGGCAGAAATTCTGTAAAAGGGATAAGTGTGTGAATTGTCTGTGGGAGTTTTTCACTCCATTATAAATTACAATTATCACGAAAATAATGACAACATTCAGCCAATAGATGCACGATTTTCCCCACTGATCATGTGATCCGTGTTTGTGGTGAAATAAAAGTTTCGACCGAAAGTAGATTGTTCTCACTGATTAGTCACCTGTCCTCTGTGTGTGTGTGTGTGTGTGTGTGTGTGTGTTTGTGTGTCTGGTGCTTAGCTAAGCCTTGCTTGCCCCTGATTCACTGAAAAATAGTAAACCTCTCTCTTTCTCTCTCTCACTGAATAAAACTCAGCCAGCCATAACAGCCATCTGTGGTTGGAGCCAAGGGGGCATATCTGTCCATGGTCTCTGGGCAGGAGGGGAATCTTTTTATTGACTGTCAGTCACACTAGAGTGAATGTTTGTGGGCTTGTGTATACTCAAAATAGTGCTTTTTTCCAGGTTTGTTACACCTCCCTGTGATGCAGCCTGCATGAGGTTGGGATAATCCCAATCTAAACCTCAAGCCCTAATCCTAAATCAACTCTAAAATCCCTTATCCTAATTCCAACCTTCAAACTCCACAAAACTATTCCAAACTCAAACCCCAATCCTGAACCAAACTTTAACTCATATTCTTAATCAAAATTTTATCTCCCCTAATCCTAATCTAAACCCCTAATGTTAATCCAAATTTGCTCATCCTAAATTTTAACACCAATCCTAATCCAAATCTCAACCCTAAAATCCTAAACCAAATTTGAATTCCCTAATCCTAATCTAAACATTAAACCCTAGTCCTAATCCAAATTCAACCACTAATCCTATTTTAAATAAAAATTTCAAATTCAACTCATGGATCAACTTAATCCTAATCCTACTCCAATTTTTGACCCTTAATCATATCCCAAACCAACCTGCAACCCTAAACCAAACTTTAATTCCTATATTTACTTTAAATTTGAAATCCTGATCCTAATCCAGACTTAAAAACATAATCCTAATCTAATCTAACCCCTAAATCCTAATCCAAATTTGAGCATCTGATCCTAATTCAAATTTAAAGCCTTTACCCTGATCTAAATCCAAACCCCAACCTCCTTATCCTAATCCAAACCGAACTCCAGTACAAAACATAAACCCCAGTGCCTAACCCAAGCCTAAACCAAAACTCAGTCCCAAGTTCCTATAAATTAAACTTTCCTAACCAAAACTAATCACTAATCCCAAGATAAATCTCAGTTCCTGAACATATTCCATGGCAAACATTAATATATTACAGGAATTTGAACATATGTAATGTATATAAACATCAGCATACTGTATATAAAGAGAGATTTTTTTTTGGGGGGGGGGGGGGGAATCTTAATTACAGTTCAGAGTAAGCATGAACACGACCCCATTGGTGCACAGAGGTCAACATTCTGCTGCGTCTAAAGAGGGTCTTTACTCACACACACATGCACGCACACAGTCACACACACCTACACACCTACACACACACACACACACACAGACAATTCATTTTGGTACTTACTGTATGTTGGTGTTTCTGCTGTGTTTGAAGTCAATTCTGTATTTAATTCTTTTCTTTTGTTCTTAATTTGAACAAATCAAATCGTCAGGTTTCAGCAGTGAGTCAGTGAAGGTGCAGCTTACAAAAATGATTCTTAGGAATAAACTCTACACACTGTAACATCATCAATTATAACAACATTTACTGTGTTTACACAAATTGTGTGCCTGTGTGTGTGTGCACGTGTGTGTATATATTTAGTGTCTATGAGTCATGCAGTGCTGCTGGGTTAATACTATACAGAGAAAGAGAGGAGAGGAAAAAGAACGAGGGAGGAAAATAGAAAGGAGAGAGAGAGTCAGAGAATGAGAAATGGGATAAAGAATAGGGCACCAAGGGGGAGAAAAAGAAAAGAAAGAAAGAGTGAGGGAGGGAGGTGAGGGTATGACGAGAGAGAGAAAAGATGAAAAGGAAAGTAAGAAAGGAGAGATAGCTAGAGTCAAAGTTAAAAAGACAGAGAGGGTGCGATTCAGTGATTCAGTGAGGAGAGAAAGAAATAAGGAAGATGAGAGAAAGGGGGAGGAGGGGTGAGAAAGAGATGTACGTAAAGGAAAGGAAAGAAGAGAACATAAAAGAGAGATGAAAGCAATTTCTCAATACTTCATATTCAAACTTAAATTAAATCAAATGGTGTAGATGAAATAAAAGAAATAGGAACAAATGTTTTACTGTGACGGGCTGTAAAGTGCCTAAAGAGACAATAAAAATATATATATTTATGTAACAACTTCAGGAGCGACCTCATTTCCCCTCTCGTCTGTTCCAACCACTCAGCGTTCAGCATCAGCAGTATAATAATCACCGCCCGATCATCTGTCACCATCTGCACCTGTTTCTCACTGGTTCATGACTTTAGTTAGGAGTTTAGTTTTATGCTTGAATGATTCATAGATCACTGTGTGTCTTAACAAGCACAAAACATTCATCTAAAACTGCTCAGATACAGGGACTGGACTGAATATGAGAGACAAAAAAGTCCTTCAGGAAGCCTGAAGAACTATTCCTCAGGAAAGTGGTGTTTATTCTCATTTCAACCATAATATACACTAAGTACAGTACGTTGTGAAATGAAACACCACTCCTCGAGGACCATGACTACACACAAATACATAAAGTGCATGAGTGCAAGAGTGTTCAAACACTGCATGACACCACACAACACAATATACAAGACAATGGGTACAAAAGTATTTCAACATAAGAAGAATACAGGTAGTCCCTGACTTACGAACACGTTTCATTCCGGGAGTGTGTTTTTAAGTTAGATTTGTTCTTAAGTCTGACAAATGAGTCTTTTACAAATTTGACACAAATATACAATGTCTTCTCCTTCTTTGTCTTTCGGCTGTTCCCTTTCAGGGGTCGCCACAGCGAATCAACTGCCTCCATCTAACCCTATCCTCTGCATCCTCTTCTCTCACACCAACTAACTTCA
>JAOVVB010000015.1:17791453-17803639 GCA_028570985.1 Heterobranchus longifilis
CATGACTCCTCCTTCACTAGGAGTGACTGACACCATGACCATGACTCCTCCTTCACTAGGAGTGACTGACACCATGAGTCCTCCTTCACTAGGAGTGACTGATGCCATGCCCACGCCTCCTTCACTAGGAGTGACTGATGCCATGCCCACACCTCCTTCACTAGGAGTGACTGATGCAATGACCATGTCTTCTTGAGTAGGAGTGACCGACACCATGACCACGCCTCCTTCACTAGGACTCAGATACCATGACTACACCTCTTTCGCTCGGAGTGACTGATGCAATGACCATGTCTTCTTCACTAGAAGTAACAACAAGAAAAATGCTTTTATATAAATAATCACTTTTTACTTTTATCTTGTATTAAAATATCAAATCAGCTACCAAGTTAGTTTAGAAAGGAGGTAAGATCATTTCTGGTTCGTAGATGAATCTTTTTTTTTTGTTTGTTTTTTTGTCAGAGGATAAAAGGGAACTAGAAGGTTGTTTACACGTCATTTGTTTTCCATGATGGTGTGATATTGTTGATCAAGTCACTTGGGTTTAAAGGCAAATGGCAATCGTGTTTAACCAGACTGATTAAAATTCCTGATCGTCACGGAACAGCCGTAAAGGGTGAGACTCGTCAATAAAAGTGTTCCATGTTGCATTAAATCAAACAGACTCAGCTCTGAGGGCAAACTCTTGAATCCTCCCCTCTGCTTCCTGCTGCTTTACATAATAATAGACAATCTAATTGGTGCTATCTCAGAATTCACCGAGGAACACTAAAGCGTCAGTCTCTGCTAGTCTTTGTACAAGTCCTTGTTAATTAGCTGTTATTATAGAAATATAAAGACGATATATATAAATTATTTTTTCTCAGCCCTTTCTTTCTTGTTGAAAATGTATTCTTCATGTCCTTTTATGTTTTTAGGTGATGTGATCGTCTACATAAACGAGGTGTGTGTTCTTGGGACAACTCATGCGGACGTGGTGAAGCTATTCCAGTCAGTTCCCATCGGGCAGAGCGTGACCCTGGCTCTTTGTCGAGGATACCCATTACCCTACGACGCTGAGGATTCAGGAAACACCATGATCTCTCCTCTGGGTCTATTAGGAGACCGCCCCCTGCTGCTTAACGGCCGTAGCTGCACCACGTATGACACATATATGGAGTACCTGAGCCGCACCGCGCACTTCCTGGACGACGGTGTGTCTGTGGCATCATCGGGGACGGAGTTGATTGCCGTCACCATTGTGAAGGGGCCAGATGGATTTGGCTTCACTGTAGCAGACAGTGATGGGGGTCAGAGGGTGAAGCAGGTGCTAGAGCCTCAGCGCTGCCCTGGCCTGTGTGAAGGAGACCTGATCGTGGAGATCAACCAGCGGCCGGCCCTTACGCTTTCTCATACACGGGTGGTGGAGTTGCTGAAAGAGTGTTCGGTCGGAGCCGAGGCCACCCTGCTTGTGCAGAGAGAGAGGGGTAAGAAAGTCGAGAAGGTTTGGGATTGATTTTGTTCCCTTGAACCTGCGGTGAACAGGTTTGTCTTGATCAGAATTGCTTTCACTTCAATGTGTGTTTGAGCTCGAAGTCAAAGTTGATTGGTCGGTTGGGCCGGGTTGCCCCTGATGATTTGCTGACTCATATGGTTTGAATGCCCCAAGTACTGTTTCAGATACAGCCAGTGTTTAGTATTCCCTAAACGTCACTGTGCTGTGATTAGCAGAAGCACAAAGGCTGTAAAAATAGATGCTGACACACACTAGTCATTTTGACAGTGTATTAATATCCTCCGGCTGTATTTCCTCTGCGGGAGTCTCTCGCAGAAAGGAGACATACATTATAATGCTCTAAAGAGATACGATGCAGTTACAAGCTGCTATCTGTGCCCAAAGTACAATGTGTATTGTAGATAGAACTGTAAAGACGTTTTATTTCACAGACGTTTTCTAAATTACGTTTACGACCATTAAGTAGACGCTTTAAAAACTTCAATGTACACAGGACTGTAATTATTCTTGGTTAGTCTTAGTATTTATGGCTCTGACTCTTTTCCAGTCCAAATCTTAAGGGCCTTAGCTCTTCATTAGTACCACTGCTTTGGTTGCTAAATCCCAGCTATTAGAGCTCTTGGGTAGTTCTTTCCTTTACAGCTCTAATTCTTGTGTATATCCTACAGTGGTTAGTCCCATACTTTAGGGCTCAGACACTGAGTTAGTCTCATCCTTCACAGCTCTGACACTTTGTTAGTCCCAGTCTTTAGGGCTCTGACACTTGGTTAGTCCCAGTGTGTCTTCAGGGTTCTGACATTTGATTAGTCCTGGACTTTATGGCTCTAAAACTTGGTTAGTGACAGGATTTAGGACTCTGACTCTTGCTTAGGGCTCTGGTACTTGGGTAATCCCTGTCTTGTTAACTTTGCCACTAGGATACTCCCAATCGTTATGCTCTTACAGCTCTGACACTTGTCTCGTCCCAGTCTTATGTCACTTGGTTAGTCCCATTCTGTATTGATCCGACACTTGGTTAGTTCTAGTATTTACGGGTAGTCCCAGTCTTTAGGGCTGTAATGCATGGTTAGTCAGCGTATTTATGGCTTTGCCACTTGGATAGTCCTAGTCTTTAGAGTTCTGACACTTGTATATTCTCAGTTTATATGACCCTGAAATTTTAATACTGTATTTAATATCTTTATGGCTCTGACTTTTGTTTATTCCCAGTCTTCAATTCATTGGATTAGCACTTGCCTTTAGGTCTTGGTGTTTAAGGCTTTCTGAGTGCAGAACCTTCAGATAAGATAGTGACTGGGTTGTGAGGGATAATATTTCTTCCTGTTTTTAGAAGCAGAGTATATGATCTGAATTGCTTAAGCTGTCACAGGGAGAGATGTTCTCTTGAGTCAGTTTCATATGACAAAAACATATTCTTCATTTGGTTAAAGCAGAGATTTGTCAGTGTTTGCAGGGGCACAGCTGGATACAGTCAATACAGTCAGCAGACACAGAATAAAGTCATGCCATTTGTTAGAGTGCTTATTCTATGAGTAATGGTGTTAATAAGTACAAACTCCCGAGAGCGAGCGAGAGAGAGGGAGAGAGCTGACATTTGACACGTTATGAAATTCATTCCAATAATTGTACCCTTTTGATGGATAATTAATTACAGAGATCAAAACTGAGCAATCGGTCTCTGTCTCCAAGAAGGAGATGTGTCCTCTATTCATGAACATCTTAGCAAGTTGGTGAAGCCTTTCTAAATATTAACCTAAATATAGAAGGCGTGTCCTCTGTATCTGCCAGTCTCACTGAAGGAGGTGTGGCCTTCATACTTGCTAGTACTATTGAAGGAGGCGTGGCCTCTGTATGTCGCGTTTGTCTTACTGAAGGAGGCATGGCCTCTGTGCATGTCCTGTCAGTCTCAATGAAGGAGGCATGGCCTATTTGCATGTCCTGTCGGTCTCAGTAAAGGAGGCGTGGCCTGTTTTTGTCCTGTCAGCTTCAGTGTAGGAGGCGTGGCCCCTCTGCCTGTTATCCTTATGTGTGTTTGTATGCGTGTGTGTGTGTGTGTGTGTGTGTGTGTGTGCACTAGTTTTTGCTGGTGATCTCTCTTTGATGGACAATTTTCACTTTACAGAGGTTAGGTCTCCTTCAAGAGTCAATATCTGATTTAAAAAAGAGATGAGTATTCTGTGTGTGTGTGTGTGTGTGTGTGTGTGTGTGTGTGTGTTGAGCATGAGAGAGAGAGGAGATAAAATGATTATACCGCAAGAGCAGGTAAGAGAAAGAGAAAATGAAAAATAATTAATCGGTGTGTGTGGGTGTGGGTGTGGGTGTTTGTGTGTGTGTTTGTGTGTGTGTGTGTGTGTGTCCACCATAAGCTAAAAGGTAATGAGAGGACACAAGTGCCAGTTAATCCTTCCTGATTAGAAGCCTGGATTTTAACACTCTTACACAAACACACACACACGTGTCTATGTGTAATGTAGTGTGTGTGTGTGTGTGTGTGTGTGTGGCAGTGTGTAGTGAGATTCTGAACAGTAGCGTCTGTCAGTGGGCTTAGCTTTGACATGCTAACAGACTGTCCTGTACTGTCATGTGTGAACGTTCCGTCTGTTGTTGTGTGGCGCCATGACTATGAGCTGAGAGAACACACACACACACACACACATATACTGCAGTACTTCTGCAGTGAACTCGGTGAACTCTGACAAAAACACTGAAATCAGACTTTCATTGAATTAATATACAGGTGTAGAGCTGTTCAACTGTGGTTCTCCATCAGCTCCAGGTTCTATAGGAGCTTTAGGTTTTTAATCGGATCCAGGTTCTAGCTTCAGTTCTTTATTAGCTCCAGGTTCTGACTTTAGTACTGGCTCTTGATTTAGTTCTCCATCAGCTCCAGATTCTAGCTTCAGTTAGTGTCAGCTTCGGGTTCTAGCTTTAGTCTTTTATTTTTATCAACTCCTGGATCTTCAGTTCTCTATCAGCTTCAGGTTATGAGAGTAGTTCTGTATCACGGTCCAGATTCTAAGGTTCTATAACAGGTCCTGGCTCTATGTGTGGGCCTGTATAAGGTCCAGGTTCTGAGTCTAGTTCTGTAACAGGTTCAGATTCTAATTGTGAACAGGTCCGGGTTCTGAGTATAGTTCTGTATCAGTTCCAGGTTCTGAGTGTGGTTCTGGATCAGGTCCAGGTTCTAAGTGTAGTTCTGTATCACTTCCAGGTTCTGAGTATAGTTCTGTATCACTTCCAAGTTCTGAGTGTAGTTCTGTATCACTTCCAGGTTCTGAGTGTAGTTCTGTATCACTTCCAGGTTCTGAGTGTGGTTCTGGATCAGGTCCAGGTTCTGAGTATAGTTCTGTATCACTTCCAGGTTCTGAGTGTAGTTCTGTATCAGGTCCAGGTTCCCTAACTCATCCAGAGTTCTTTGCCAACTCCTTGTTTGCTGTAAAGTGTGATGATGAGGTTGGTGTTGATGATCTGCTGTATCCTCAGTGTCTGGTAGACCAGAACCGTACTGCTGTTCTGTTGCGGAACCCATGAATGAGAGTAAAATCAGCATTATGTCTGAGTACTACATTGTGTGTTGATGCCCAATTTCTCTCTCTCTCTCTCACAACCTGTCTCACGCCATCTGTTTTATTTATTTTCATTCTGCCATGTTTGATTCTCTTTTGGAATTCAGACCTGACCCATTTTTTCATTTGTGCCATCCTTGTCTCCGGTTCTGTAAAGCCGATCAGAACGTAAGTCTGAAGCAGATTGTGGCGTCGGCAGCATCTGATTCTCCGTCAGCGGTTCTGTAATTGCTTGCAGATGGTGTTTCGGGTAAACTGGCACCATCACCGCGTTCTGAGTCCGAGTCAGCGTTCTGAGGCCAGGCAGCATCTCTGTTTCTCAGTTTTGTCTCACAGTTTCCTCACCACAGCGCCATCTGGTGGGGTCTTTCTTGCTGGTCAAGTACTGATCAGAAATGTAAATATTTATCAGAACATCAGATTTCTCGTCTTCTTATTTTTGTTTGATTTTTAAAACTACTTTTCTTTAGGTTTTAGCTTTAGCTCTTTATCTCCTCCAGACTCCTTGTGAAGCTAAGGTTTCATTGTTTTCATATTCTGGGTTTATTTCTTTATCAGGTCCAAGTTCTTTGTCTAGGTTATAGCTCACATGATCCAGGGGCTGCTTCTGGCATTTTCAACAGGTCAGTACATCTTTACAAGGTTGATGTTCTAGCTGTAGGTCCAGATTCTGGCTGTTGTTATCTATCAGGTTTAGATTCTGGTCGTAGTTCTGTTTCAGGCACAGGCATAGTTTACTGTGGTTCTTTTTTTGGTCCATGTTCTTGCTTTACCTCTTTATCTGCTTCAGTTTCTGGTTGTAGTTCTCTTTCAGGTTCAAGTTCTCTTTCTGGGTTCTTTTTTGTGGCAGCTCCAAGGTCCAGCTGTGGTTCTCTACCACTCATCTGTAAGGTTGACGTTCTAGATGTAGTTCTCTATCAGATTGAGATTATAGCTTTAGTTATGCATCAGGCCCATGTTCTGCTTGGAGTTCTTCACCAGGCATGGATTTTAATGTAGTTATCTATTAGGTCCAGGTTCTAACTTTGGTTTTTGTCCCAGACGCAGGATCTGGACCTGGATCTCTCTCTGGTTCTCTGTTCTATTTCAGGCCCATGTTTTGGCAATTAATATCTACTTGCAAATAAGACCTAAGTGGGGTTTTGTCACATCCATGTTCTATCTGTAGGTCTGCATTAGGTCCAGGTTCTAGCTATAGTTCCCTATCAGGTCCAAGTTCCAGCTGTAGGTCTCCATCAGATCCTGGTTCTAGTTGTAGCTCTCCATCAGGCCCAGGTTCTAGTTTTAATTTTTCATCAGGCCCAGCTTCTAGCTGTAGTTCCCCATCAGGTTCATGTTTAAGCTGTAATTCTCCATCAGGTCCGGGTTCCTGAGTAGTTCTTTATTAGGTCTGGGTTCCTGCTGTAATTCTCCATTATGTCTAAGATCTAGCTGTAAGTCTCCAGCAGGTCAGGGTTCTAATTCTCTATTAGACTTGGGTACTAGCTGCAGGTCTCTATAAGATCAGCAGTTCTAGCTGTAGTTTTCCATCAACCTGGGTTCTAGCTGCAGTTCTCCATCAGGTAGGGGTTCTAGCTATAGGTCTCCATCAGGTCTGGGTTCTGTCTTCAGTTTTTTTATCAAGTCCATGTTCTAGCTGTAGTTCTACCTCAGGTCTAGGTTCTAGCTTTACTTCTTAATTAGGTCCAGATGCTAGCTCTAGTTCTCCATCATGCCCTTGTTCTAGCTGTAATTATCCATCAGGTCTATGTTCTATGTGCACTTATCCATCATCTCCAGCTTTTAGCCTTAGTTATTAGGTAATGTTGAAAGTACTACTAGGACAAGTCCTGGATATAAATAACGATCGATTGATCTTATCAGACACAACTTAAATCCCAAAGATAATAATCATTACAATATATACAGCCACCTGCGAAACGAACAGGTCACTCCGCCCACAGAATACTGTATCTTTAGTACACCTTTCTGGATACAGAATGTTAAATCTTTGTAGCTAGATGTCATTATTTGGGTGATCACGCCACTCAAATGGACTCTTTTTGTAAAAGCAGGTGGAGCTTAGCTGTGTTTTTTTGTTTGTTTGTTTGTTTCAATTGGAAAACAAATTTCAATTGATAATAATTTCCTATAACGTTAGTGTTTATTCCTCTTACACCACAGCACCTTGCCAACGAAGACTATAATTCAATATTATAATTTTATATATATATATATAATTATATAATTCATAATTTTTTTCCATTCTGACCAATCAGAATTGAGGATCATGTGTGCGTATGAGTGTGTGTGTGTGCGCTATAATGATAAACAGCGAGTGTAAGAGTGTCGCCCGGCTTCAGGTTGCTTTAGGAATACAGATCGCTCTGTATCGTCTCATCAGCGTGCTAATGATCTGCAGCAGCTGTGATCTTGTCATTAGGACAAATCGGAGGCGTTCATTCACCGAGTGTGTGTACGGACTACACACAGGCTGATCATTACTTCTGCAGCACGCCGCAACCCTCACCGCGCTCCCTACCCCACCTCATTCGCCGGTTATTATTCACATCACTGTGTAACACAGTCGCTCAGTAATAGCACCGCATTTCATTTGCTTTGTACAACGACAATAAAGTTAAATCTAATCTAATCCAATCTAATCTAATATAAGGTAATACAGCGTACAGGAAAGGCGCTGGAAATATTAAACCGGTCTGGTTCCTTCAGCTATAAGGAACTGGTATGTTTGAACAATAATCCTACACAAAAACTAACTGGGATTTTATTTCCACTTATAATTAGGGACGGTAATCACAAGGGACCAACCGATACGATATTATTGCAATAATTAATATTGTAATTTTTTTTTATATTGTTAATTTCTTGTCAGATAATTAGTTTCTGTAGCAGTTAGCACTGTCGCCTCGCACCTCCATGGTCTGGGTTTGATTCCCTGCTCGGGGTCTGTGTGCATGGAGTTTGCATGTTCTCCCCGTGCTTGTTGGGTTTCCTCCGGGTACTCGGTTTCCTCCCACAGTCCAAAGACCTGCATATTAGGCTAATTGGTGTTCCCACGTAGTGTGTAAATGAGTGTTTGAGTGTATGTGTGTGTTTGTCCTGCGATGGATTGGCACCCCGTCCAGGGTGTACTCTGCCTCGTACCCTAAGTCTCCTGGGATAGACTCCAGGCCACCCCACAACCCTAAATACAGGATGAAGTGGTAGAGACAATGAGTGAGTGAGTGGTAATTTGTTTCTTTTTTCCTGTTTGGAAATTATAAGCAAAATTTATTCCATTATCTGTTAAGACTATTTGACACTATAATGCGTGCACAATTAGGCTTAAGAATTGCAATTGATTAGTAATTTAGTCATTTTTATTATGTTTGTTTCAAAAGACGTGCCCGCATTAGAATTCTCATCTCTTAGGATTCATGACATCGGTGTTTGATGGAGAACATTGGTGTTTAATATTAAATGTTGGTGATTGATGGTGAGTATCGGTGAGTATGAAGAATGTTGGTGTTGAATGGGGGATGTTGGTGGTGTGTAAATGTTAGTGGGATGGAGAATGGTGGTGTTTAACGGTAAATGGTGGTGACTATTGATGAAGAATGATGGTGTTGGATGGAGAGTGATAGTGTTGGATGGAGAGTGATGGTGTTGGATGGAGAATGTTGGTGTTGGATGGAGAGTGATGGTGTTGGGTGGAGAATGTTGGTGTTGGGTGGAGAATGTTGGTGTTGGGTGGAGAATGATGGTGTTGGGTGGAGAATGTTGGTTGTGGGTGGAGAATGTTGGTATTTGATGGTTAATTCAGTTGTTTGATGGAGAATGTTGGTGTTTACTAGTAAAAAGTTTGTCTTTGGTAGTGAATTTGGAGTTTGGTATCTTGTGACCTGATGCCGGCATGGTGTTATATTACTATGGTGGTAAATATTGGTATTTTATGGCAATTGATGGTGTTTGGTGAATACTGGTATTTTATAGTGAATGACTGTGTTTAATGTTAAATGTTTATATTTTAAGGTGATTGATGGTGTCCTATGGTAATTATTTGTATTTTATGATGATTGACGGTGTTTAATGGTGAATATTGGTATTAAATTGTGATTGATGGTGAATCGTGACACACCCGAACCAAAGTGTATGTTTGAATCACTTCCTGCAGGAAGTCGACTCACTTGGAAGAGGGCACTGTCCTGATCACTCAAGCACTCTCGGAATCCGTATTCGATTATCAGACTGTGTTCGTACGTGTTCAAAGGCCTGTATACGTCGAGCACATTAACAGAGTGTGTATGTAAATGAGTTGACTAAAAGTGTAATTTAGGACACAGCCAGAGTGACGGGTTCGATAGAAATTTGATGGATGCTGACGTCATCTCATAAAGAAAAACATATGTACTGTATGTAAGAGCAGAGAACTCATTGTGTGTGTTTACAGGTGTTATGGAAATCTCCTCAAAGCCATTTAACAGTGCTGTTTTTAATCTTTTTATTTTTTTAAATATTTTTTTTATTTTTTATGTTTTGTAATCCGAGCCGCTTTGTAATTGGCACAGATATCACTCTAGGAGATGGGCATCCTGCCCAAGGATCCAGCCTGCGTGTTCCCTGCTTAGATGAGTTGGCTAGATTCCGTGTGTGTGTGTGTTTGTGTGTGATATTACCCCCTTCACTATGCCAGCACTCATTATATTCAGGTACATTTTCTCACTCTATCGTTTGAATGCTCTATAAAGCCAATCACCCACAGCCAGGTCACGTCTCAGCAGAGTGCTGGAAATGTGTGAGATGTAGCAGGTTCCTGTGTGTGTGTAGTGCAGTTACATCACAGTGGGATTCATGTCTCACACGGATAATAAAACACACGCCGGCTGTGATACTCTGGGAAGCTGCTGATTTTGCATTAGACATCAGATGTCCTCATTACACACACACACACACACACACACACACACACACACTCACACACACATATGGCAGTAGAGATATAATAAACGAGTGTGACAGGAGAAGAGAGATATATAGAGAGAATCAGAGAACGTTGGCTTTGGATGGAGAACATTGGCTTTGGATGGAGAACGGTGGTGTTTAAAGTTGATTGTTGGTGTTTGATGGCGAATGTTGGTGTTTAAAGATGAGGAATGGAGAACGGTGGTGTTTGATGGAGAACGGTGGTGTTTGATGGAGAACGGTGGTGTTTGATGGAGAACGCTGGTGTTTGATGGAGAACGCTGGTGTTTGATGGAGAACGCTGGTGTTTGATGGAGAACGCTGGTGTTTAAAAATGAATGGCGCTAAAAGATGAAAAATGGTGGTGTTGGATGGAGAATGGTGTTTAAAGGTGTTTAAAGGTGAAGATTAGGGAGTGGAGATAGATGAAGAAAGAAAAGAGAAGAAGCAGAATGAAAAAGATATTGAGGAAGGAGTGTAAAACAGTATACTGTAAGAGAAGGATAAAGGTGAAGAAAGAGAGAGATAAAGATGAGCGAGGATGAGGAGAGGGAGATAAAGAAAGAGAAGTATGGAGAAGGGAAGACTGGGTAAGGGAAATGTTTCTTAAGGGTTGAAACAGAGATATGTGCTAAGAACAATGTTGCGAAACCTGGCAACCCCTGGTTAATGATAATGACTGGGACACATGAGCTGCTGGACCCTACGCCTGGACGTTTGTCTTCACTGTGCTGGGGTGTAGCGAGAGTCCCCTGGAAAACTGTCTCCTATTTAACTAGTTATTAACCTCGTCCTGCGGCAACAAAATCCACACCTACTTATTCTCTCTCTCTCCTCCACCTTCCATCGTCCTGCACGTGTAGCACGTTGTTCAGAATTTAAAGAGCATAAGAGCGGACGAGCTCGGGTCTGAGATGACAGCGCGGCTCAGTGAAGCACATAAACACCGGTTACTTCTTGTAGTTTGTAGGTTTATAGTTAAGGCTGTGTGATGTGAAAAGTTTCTTTTGTACAAAAGCAGAAATAAACAAGTGTGTGTGAGAGAGACTCGAGAATACCATCCCATTCATCCATTCTCACTAAAACCATTCAGATGATTTGCGTGTGTGTGTGTGTTTATATCTGTCTTCAAGGCCAATTTTGAAAGAGCTCAGAAGAGCACACTTACTCAGAAGAGTTACCTGTCTGATGTTTAGATGCTTTGTTTATCTTGAACAATTATTTTCCTTTTTTTCTTTTTTTTTTCCTCTTCGATAATTTTGTCCATCACCTGATCTTGACCTACTGCAGGAAAATAAACACCTCTTTACTAATGACTAATAAAGTGTTTGTAGGTTAAAGTGTTTTGATAACTGTAAGCGTGTGGGAGAGGCCGCGGCAGGCTACGACCACGCGGTGTTAGGGTTACTGGCGGTCGTGTCTGAAGGTGCAGTGTTGAGGCTTTAACAGGGTCGGGTATTTGACTGAGAGATATCTACAATCTTCTAATTTTTTAACTTGGTTATCTGAAAACAGATTGAACGTACAGCTCGTTAGAGAACAACTGTATTTAATGGTGTTTAATGGAAAACTGTGTTTGTTTGGTTTGATGATGAATATTGTGTTTAAAGGTGAGTGATGTTGATATTTGATGAAGGATGGTGTTTGACAGAGAATGATGGTGTTTGATGGTGAATACGTGTGTTGGGTGGAGAACGGTAGTGTTTAAAGTTGAATGTTGGTATAAGATGAAGAATGTTGTTTAATGTAAAATGTTGATGTTGGACGGTGGTGTTTAAATGTAAATGTTTAAAAATAAATGTTGGTATTTGATTGTGAATCAAGGTGGTTGATATGGAATACTGGTGTTTAATATTGAATGCTGGTGTTTGATGAAGAATATGGGTGTTGGATAGAGAATAGTAATGTTTATAGTTGAGTGTTGGTGTTTGATAGTGGTAGTGTTTAAAGATGATTGGTATAAGATGGATGTTGGTGTTTAATGGAGAATGTTGGTGTTTAAAAGGAAATGTTGGTGTTGTAGGGAGAATGATGGTGTTTAATGGAGAATGGTGGTGTTTAAAAGGGAATGTTGGTGTTGTAGGGAGAATGGTGGTGTTTAAAAGGGAATGTTGGTGTTGTAGGGAGAATGATGGTGTTTAATGGAGAATGGTGGTGTTTAAAAGGGAATGTTGGTGTTGTAGG
>JAOVVB010000015.1:17864813-17875875 GCA_028570985.1 Heterobranchus longifilis
CTTCAGCATTCCTTTACAATGTAGAAAGAAATAAAAATCAGGAACCATCATGGAGTTAGAACGTGACCCCAAACTTTTGAACGGTAGTGTATATATACTGTATATAGACACATCCATTCATCCATCCATCTGCTGTGTGTACGCTTTTTAGTGAGGTGCAGATAAAATCTCAGGACACACGCATAACTTGTCTAACAAGTAACTTTTTACTTATAGATTCTTAAGCACTTAACATGGGCAAAGCTATGGACCAGAATGCTTAGTTCTAACTGGCTCATATGCTGTAGGAACCAATAGTACTGGAGCATACATTCATTCGGATATGTAACTGGCTACTGACATTACACCATCTAGGAACCTTTGTAGTCCAACTAGGGAACGTAGAGACTAATGGTGATTAACATTGTATTTATTCCCATTTTATGACCATGGTAGGACCTCCAGCCAACATTCACACGCACATTTACACACTATGACCAATTGACTTGAATGCCAATCAGCACACAGACCACAAGCTGGGAATTAAACCATCGGCCGTCAATACAATAACAATAACAAAACAGCATGTATTTATATTATAAACAGATTAAATAAATAAAGGGGGCGGCACGGTGGTGTAGTGGTTAGCACTGTCGCCTTGCACCTCCAGGTTCCGGGTTCGATTCCCGGCCGGGTTCGATTCTCGTCTCTGTGTGCATGGAGTTTGCATGTTCTCCTTGTGCTCTGGTTTCCTCCCACAGTCCAAAGACCTGCAGATTAGGCTGATTGGTGTTCCCAAATTGCCCATAGTGTGTGTGCCCTGCGATGGATTGGCACCCTGTCCAGTGTGTACCCCGCCATGTGCCCCAAGCCTCCTGGGAAAGGCTCCAGGCCCCCTGCGACACTGAATACAGGATAAAGCGGTACAGACGATGAGTGATTGAGTGAGTAAATAAATGAAGTAAAGGAAATGTCTTTAACTTGTTTAAATCTTTATTTTATTTTTTATATCAGTCAGCCAAAAAAAATGTATACACACTTCAGGAAAAGAAAAACTTGTATAAATATTTTAATACTAAATTTATTGCTATACATTATATATTGATTCATATGATAATATTATGATCATTTTGAGATATTCATTTTGTGATATTATTATTATATTATTATAATATACATCATACTATTTATTTTTCTTTTCCTGAAGTGTGTATACATTTTTTTGTCTGGCTTTACATTAGTGTTATTAGAAGTGTGTTATTAGATAGGAGTATATATTATAAACAAATTAATGTGTATGTCTAAACATAATGTTTATTCCTATCTTATAGCACACTACTATTAACACTTATGATTATGTAATAAGGGGCTCGGCGCGCGCTTTGTTTACGTCTCGTGTACAGCACGTGCGCGTATTTCAAAAATTTGAATCGCTCTTAACCGTCACAATTCAACCGTTCACCGTTAGAGGTCGCGCTCGAGGGCGCAGTCCCGCGCTGGAAGTTTGTTATGAAAGCGGAAGGTAGGAAACGCTTAGCTTTGAGCTAACTCTCGGCTGTTTCTTGTTTTGTCTTTCTCGTAATTTGTTAGGAATATAAATCCTGAGGATTGTCAGAGGACATGTTTCGGAAATGCAAACTGTTTGTTTGGTGCTAACTAGCAGTTGAACTAAGAGATATGCTAGTTAGTTAGCTCGTGTTGCCGCGCTGAGGCCTGTTGAAGCCTTGGTGTTTCCTCAGTAAACTATCCGTGGGACGGGGTGTCAGCCGTGGGTAGGCAGTTTCTAGCGTCATGGAGAGTTTTATAGGCGTTTCAGCTTGCAGAAATGCATGTCAGGATGTAATATTTAGTCTTTCTAGCCAGATAAGAAGATTTTTTCAGGTTATTGTTTAATAGGATGTATGACTTTGTAGTGGTGTTGGTTGATGAGTAAAAGCAGGATTTCTGTTTGAGTGCTTGTTTGGCTGGAAGATTTTAACCACTTCAGTGTTAACTTCGACATGTTGCAAACGACCCCAAGCAACATGCATAAACTAGAAGTAGATTATACTTGATGATGTAACATGATTTCGGGCAGTTTAGTGTGTGTAGTACTAATTATTACACAAGACTTAAAAAAAAACGCCATGTAGCTCAGACATGTCCGGACATGTAGTAGTATCAGCAGCGCCGCGAGGAAATCACGTGACTCACCATACTCGCGTGCTAAACAGTACGCAAAAATCCACACTACTCTTGTCTGATCTGTTTTATTCTATTTCGTTACCATGGTTACTGTGGGCAGATCACGGTTTTTTTTTCTTTTCGCACTAACATTTGTCACCATAGTTACGGATGTACACTCTATTCGCCACTCCAGCACTGAATAAATAAACAAAGGCAGCGTTTTAATTAAAAGTGCTGTTGATTAAATTCCTGGTCGCCATGGAAACACATGAATGAAGATAAAAGTAAATAGTATGAACTTGCTATTAGTATGGACTAGTATAGCAAGTATGTAAGCCACCTTGAGCGTAGTAGGTCAGGCAAGTAGAAGTCATGCTTGATAAAGAAAAGTCATGTTAGTTAACAGTGCTGTGGATTAAATTCCTGGTCACCATAGGAACGCTGTATAGAGATAAAGTGTGTACTAAATAGTAGTAGTAAGCAAGTACGCCACCTTGTGTTTAGTAGGCAGGGCAAGTAGGGAGAAGTCATGCTTGGGCATGTTGAGTCTACAGACTCTAGAGTACAGACAGTACAGTCCCCGCCCTAAAACACACCAGGAGTCACCGTCATACTAGCCCTGACATGTCTCTCTCTCTCTCTCTCTCGCTCTCCCCAGACCATTTAAACCAACCTGACCCACATCGGAGCTTCTCACTCAGCTGAGCTGAGGCACTTTATGTACAGATGAAGAGAGTATAATATATAGAGCTTTATTTATTCCACACAGGTAAGGTGCTTTTGCTCTGTTTCGTGGCACTAACTCTTAGATATCAATCTGTACTCATACCTGAAATTGTTCTTTCTTTCTTTTTTCTTTCTTTTTTTTAACTCCTCAGATACTCACCATGGCTGCAGAAAATTGTCTGAGCAGTTCACAGATCAACAAGATTGACAACGAAAAGCTGGTCAGTTAAAGTTAGGATAGTGTTCAGAAAGAAACTAAGTAAACTTTTTAAGTATTTATCATATCATATGATATCATATATAATTATAATTTTCTTCTTCAGGTAAGACCCAAAGTGCAGCTGCAAACGCTGTTAAAAGATGCAGGTGCAGATAAAGACGTTTTCACCATGAAGGAGGTAGGACTGTGTGGGGGGTAAAAATGGGTGTTACCTGTCTGTCATTCTATGATACACCTGAGTGTACAGTATATACACAGGAGGTCTGGGCATAAAGTTTCGAGAGCAGGCAAGGGCGAGGTGTTGAGGAAGATATCCATATTATGATAAATTATTAGTGCTTATTTATACATGATAACTAATATGAGTTGTTTGCATGCATTTTTAATATTGTTTATTAATTATAGAGCTTTGATTGGTTTGAATATTGTCATGCATGTTGTTGTTCAGTTGTATTTTACAGCTGATTTAAAGTTTTATTTTTAAGGAAGTAGTAATGTTGATGTTGTACCTCACAGTTAAAACATGAGAGCTTGTTGTATATAGTTTGACCACCTTATTTTTATTATTAGATTATTTCATATATATTTTTTAGACATTAAAAAAAAAAAAAAATTAGGCCGTGGTTCTGATGTTACAATAGATGTTCTGTAGAAGTTAACTATTAGAATATTAAAGATAGAATTTTGTTAATATATAGGACTTTATAATAGGTTTATGCAGCACTAGTTAGTTTACAGTATATATAGTATTATATATTATATTTTTTTATTAATAGAAAAATGTCAATATCAAAAAAAGTTGTGTAGATAAATTGGACAAATGTGGGTCATGTCATTAAAAGGAAATGGGGAGGGAAAACCCCAAGCAGACCTTAAAAAAGAAATACCTCGCACAGGTGAAACTTTACATTCCGTCTCTGATGTTTATAATTATAGGACATGATTTATAATTATAAACATCAGTGCTCCCCGGGCTTGATTAACTAGTCCCTGAGATTAGTCCAGGCAGAGTACTGGTCTTCACTCTGGTCTTCACTTCCTCAGCATTTGTGTCAGAATGCTGCAATGTTGATTTTTTTTTTTTTTTTTTTTTTTTTGTGGGAACAAAATATTTCAGATCAGTTTGCATGACACAGTGTAATATTATTTCATGATAATTTAATATACAAATGTGATGATTTGAATTTTTTGGGTGGTAAGAAGAGAGCTTCTGATTGGCTGGTCTGGTGTTGAGGAGATGCATGGTTGATGTGTCACTAAAGTGTGGTTTGTCTTATGGTTTACTGGAATGAGTTAGTCATATGGGTTAGTCATCACTGCTTTCCTGTATGAAACATGAAGGAAACAATTTTGATGGGTTTTTATAAAAAATAAAAATATGAACCATATCTAATATTGCTCATCTCTAGGAACCTATATTAGTAGCTCATATTACCTTAAAGGTACTTACTATGATGCACAACTGCCATTTCAAATGTTATATCATTTATATCATTTTCTATATCATTTATATCATGTCTTCATCTGAAGACTTTCACTCTGCATGTGTACAAATTTCCCTTTTAAAGCAAGAGGTCAGTGTCAAGTAACTTCCCTTAAATTTAGATCATGAAGTTGTAGTGATGCTAAAGAGTCCATTTAATCATTTTAATGTGATTATTTAAGAATTTTTCTGTTTGCTGTTGTGGTGTGTGTGTGTGATTTAGGTCATGTTCTACCTGGGCAAGTACATCATGAGCAAAGAGTTATACGACAAGCAGCAGCAGCACATCGTGCACTGTGGAAACGACGCCCTCGGCGCCGTGCTCGGAGTAGCCAGCTTCTCAGTGAAAGAACCACGGTACGTGTCTCATTACAAACAAACTCAACAGCTTGCAGAACAGCTGAAACATTCCATGACTTCTTGGGAACATAGGGCGGGGTCACTAAGCGAAACAGGTGTCTTTATTCTCTAATCCGTCTGAAAGTGAAACCTTCCACAGAGTAACAAAGAAATGTCTTCTCTCAAGTAGTAGTTCATGTTGCCTTTAGAACATCTGCATCTAAATCTGTGCAGGATGAGACACAAAAAAAGAAAAAGTTGTACAGGATGTTATTTTTGAGTTCTTTGTCTTTCCAGAGCTTTGTTTGCAATGATTTCTAAAAATCTCATAGCAGTGAAAATTCCAGGTACACACACTTACCTTTTTTGCTGACCTCTTTATAAGATTTCTGTTTTGTTTTTTAATTTTTGTTTGTAAAAAAATATCCAAACCTTTTATGTAAAGTTTCAGTAATTGATGGTCATTTTCTTTAATTCTTTTATAGAGTCTCAGTTAACGATTAGAGAATCTAGCACTGAAAGTGACGCCGACCAAACAGCAGAGGTAAACACATTTAACACTTTTCTGTACAGAATGACAGGATAAAAAGGTTTGCGTTACAAACTAGTGTTTTTTGATGGACATTTACAACACAGAGACACAGTTTTCGTAACAAAGCAACTTAGATTGAGATTTTCTAAATCCTGTGCACACGCTTCATGAATCAAATTAGAATTTTATTTGTCACATACACAGTATGATGTACAGTGAAATGTTTTAACCACGGCCATGTCCTAAAAATGGAAAGAAAATAGAGTTTTCAAATAAAGAAAGAAAAATAGAGTATGAAAAGAAAATATCTGGGACTATCTGACCATTTTGATTCGTACACATTCAAATTCCATTCAAACTTAAATAATTCTTTTGATTGTGTAAAGCTGCTTTGGGACAATGACAATTGTTAAAAGCGCTATACAAATAAAATTGAATTGAATTAAAATAAGGAATACAAAATATGAAATACGAATATAATAATAATAAATTATACAGTATAGAAAATCTAGAAACCTTTTGGCTGTAATATGTACAAGATGGTATTGAAATGAAAATGTCCAGTCATGAGCGTAGCAGCATAATAGTGTGCAAAGTATGTGCAAATGCGCCTGCTTCGAATCCTCCTGCCTCGAGCGATCATTTTCTGTCTCTGGTGAGAGCACAGTTTTCTCACATCGCTAATCTAATCTGAGAGCGAAGCTAATACGATCCTGAGCACACAGCGTCTAACGCTAACTCGTAGGAGCCAAATATTTATAGTTCAATTGCATAAGTGAATAATTCATAATTCTAGCGCTAGATGCTTCTGAGACTAACTAGTCTTAACATAGGGTTGGACTCAGCAGTGTGACGCAATAAATGGTGTTTGTGCTCTATAGGAGACAAACCTGCCATCATCTACCTCCACTCAAGAAGAGCAGCAGCAGCGCAGAAGACGACGGAGCAGTGATCCGGGTGAGCACGTGCACAAACACACAAACAGAAAGTAAGCGAAAAACTCAGGGTGGATAGGAGTGGCACTGGTGTGTGTGTGTCCTGCAGCCAGGATGTATTTCCAAGTCAAAGTCAATTTGCTGAGGATTCTGCTCAGCTGGTATAGTAATGTGACGAGCAGAGCAATAAATCGACAACATGCCAATCGCAGACTAATAGCAGTGTTGATGCTTAAAACTCAGTTCCTTCACACTAATTCATAGTGTAGCTCCAGTTTGATTTGTGGATTTTACTGATATAATTCTAGTACGTTAGTGTTGGTACTGAGGCAATTTTTCTTCTTCTGTGTGGGTGTGATGATTAGACCATGCAACGTTCGTCAGTCAAGCCTTTATTAGTATGTGCAGTCTGATGCAATTTAACGCCCTCATGAATTAAACCCGGATTAAGATACACGCCTGATATAATTGTGCAAGAATTCAGGCAACGTTTTCTTCCTTTGACACACCTGCGGTGGTGGTGTGTTCGCTCAACATGCAGCTTAGAAATGCTGGCTGTGTGGTTTAGTTGCCTGACTAAACCTGTTGAGAAAGCAGACCTCAGACCTCAGTGCTCTCCAGAGCCTCCTGCTGTGGTATGACAGTGATGTGTGGGCAGCGTGTGGCAGCGCTCATGACTGCTCCCTTTATCTCAGAATGGACTCGATGACCGTTTGCTCTGGACGCTGCGAGCACCTCCGACAAAGAAAGTCTGTTTTTTTTTTTTTTAAACCAAAATTAGCTGGAAGATTTTGGTTAAAAAAAAAAAAAGAGCTCTATTTCACAATATAGTTAGTTTTTTTTTTTTTCTTCAGGAATTTGTGGTCCAGCATAACAGAATCCTCAGACATAATAATAATAATCAGTTTTGGTTTCAAATCAGTATTTGGTTTGCTGATTTGTTTGTCTTTTTTCAGTGAGTCTCTCCAGTGAGGAAGATTCCGGCGAGCCCCGGAAGAGACACAAGTCCGACAGCATCTCCCTGACGTTTGATGACAGCCTGTCGTGGTGTGTGATCGGAGGCCTGCGCAGAGAGCGAGGGAGCAGCGAGTCTTCAATATCGCGCAGCAATTCGGTTAGTTCATCATCACACACACTCGTCCTACACGAGTTCATAACGTACACAATGCAGTTACACTCAGAAAACACACGAGATCTGTTTGTAATATTAGATTCAATCTGTACCATGACTTTAAAAGGTATAGTGTAAACAAACACACCCTCTGTTTTTGTTCCTCGTGCCTGACTAACCCTGTCTGTTTCTCTGTTCTACAGGACGTAGGTATATCTCACAGTGATGAGAGCGATGTGAGTGAGGATTCTGAGTCTGATAACTTCAGTGTGGAGTTTGAGGTGGAGTCTATCGATTCGGAGACCTACAGCGAGAATGATGAAGAGTCCATACCTGGAGAAGATGAGGTCTCGGCTCTATTTCGTGACAGAGTTATAACAAACACCAGTTTTAGCTAGGAAAAAAACCTCCTGTTTCTGAGCTTTGAATGATATACAGTTGACCCCCAGCAAACCGTTGCATTTCAGTAGAAACCACAAATATCCTTCGCAATTGTTTCATGTTTTTATTTTATATTTTTTGTGACAATATTATTTTTCATGCGTTTTAACGCTAAACTATTAAAAACAATGTTATTTACTAATTTTATAACATTATTACTAACAAATTCGGCCACATTTCCATATAAAATAACACTACATTTTTTTTTTTGTACTGCAGAGAGAACACAAAGTAACTGTAGTGGAAAAAAACATAGCTTGGGACTTCTGTTGCTTCATTACTTGGGTTAAAAATTAAACAAAAACAAATTTATTCCTAACAGTGTTTGATGGTACTTGGTTAGTAACCTAGTATGATGGAGGCACTTTTCGAAGTCTCTGGATAAGGGTGTGTGCCACATGCCTAAATATAAACAAAATTAAAGTGTTTTGGGAGCATATTTAGTGTTTAAACTATATATATATATATAAATTTTTTTTTGGGACCACATCCCAAATTCATGGGTGCTCCAGGAACGCAACCCCCACAAATTTCAGGGCTCGACTGTAACACAGCTCACTACTCCCTCATGTGGTCATTGGTTGTAAGTTCAAGCAGAAACAGTGGTCTGTACTCTCAGTTCTGAAAATGATTTTTTCCCCCCACTCTTACGTTTTCTTTGTAGGTCTATGAAGTTACAATCTTTGCAGAGGACGAGGATTCTTTTGATGAAGATACGGAGATCACTGAGGAGGTGCGGCTCTTCCTTTTTTTTAACTATTATGTATGTAACTATTATATTTAACTAAAGATTTAAGCCCCTCCCACTTCACATTATCATGCCGTGCTATACAATTCCTGAAAAGCCTTTCTAATTTCCTTTAACCCTTTAAGTATTTATTAAATATTTGAATATTTAAAAAATATATATATATAAAACTTCAGAATCTTAATTTTTTTTAAAGATTAAATGGTTTTAAAAATGTACTGTAGAAATATGACTAATCCAGCAGAAATTCCAGAACGTTTCATTATTTTAGTTTGGGAAATGAGTGAAGAAAGTGGGCTTTTAGATGTTATTAACCCTAATTTGTACGTACGCTCCATTAGGATTACTGGAAGTGCGCGGTGTGTGACGAGCTGAACCCTCCGCTCCCTCGCCACTGCAAAAGCTGCTGGAAGGTTCGTCCAGGATGGCTCCCTGAGATTTGCTCTGCCTCCGAGAACCCTGGCAATGACACGCAAACCGACATCACCTCCAGCAACACTGACCTCGAAGCCAAAGTACCGTGCGCCGTATCCCCAACTCCAACCATCGAGCCGGACGAAGGCATTGACGTCCCGGACGGCAAGCTCACGCGCTCGCAGAGTACCTCCTGCTCCGACTCTCAGGGCTCGTCTCTCTGCTACTCGCAACCCTCCACCTCCGCTAGCCAGGAGGAAACCCCCGAGCTGGAGCGCACCACCAGTTCAAACAGCACGGACTCCTGCCTCCCTGCGTCCTGCCTGGAGCCCTGCGTCATCTGCCAAACGAGACCCAAGAACGGGTGCATCGTCCACGGGCGCACCGGACACCTCATGGCCTGCTACACCTGCGCCAAGAAACTTAAAAAGCGCAACAAACTCTGCCCCGTGTGCAGGGAGCCCATCCAGTCCGTCGTTCTCACCTACGTCAGCTGAGGGGACGACTTTGTTGGACGCGTGTGTGTAATTTATTCAGTTTTGGGTGATGTGGAGTTCGTGCTAAATGAAGTTGGCTCTAATTTAAGTTTGTTTATTTAAACAGGTTTAGGGTGTGTTGTTTGGACGAGTGTTGTGTTTTACTTCCAATTGATTAGTAAGAATTGTACATAGTTAATTTATATTAGGTTTCGAGGCGTGTAATTTTGGATTAATTGTATTTTGTTTGCAATTTGAAGTTCTCATATTTTTCACTAGATTCTATGGACTAATAAAGAATTAATCATTATATATTCATTTCATTTGAAAGCCGCTGTTGAACAGTAAACATTGTCGCAAAGCACTTTTACAGAAATCCAGATGTAGAATCCACAATGAGTAAGCAAGAGGCAAAACTTCTATGATATGAGATGACACGCGGATGAAACTTTTGAGTGGAACTCATCGGACTCAAATGGAACCCATCCTCATCTGGGGGATTAGATCACACCCTCCCCAGTCTTTCTTTCTCTCCCTCATTCTCTTTCTGTCTGTTTCCCCAGCTTGGCCCGAAGCACACACTAATTCAGTCTATATACAGTTTGTCTGAAGTGCACTCACTTGTTCACTTGATGCTTTTCAATCTCAGTAGACGTTGCTAGGAGAATCCACCAGTTAGCATTTATTCTGGGAACATGTCCTGGCCTGTTCTGTGTATACCGTCTGCTTGATGGAAACCTGTTTATCCCAACACACTCCAAGGTAACAAAAGTAAAATGCGGTTAAAAGGACGGTTAGATCAAAGAATTTACAAATACAAAACTGCAGATGCGAAACCTTTTATTTCGTTGATCAATGGGCATTGAAAAATGTATTCCGTCTTTTCAGTACCGTATTTCAGAATCAGAAAGAAAGCTTTTGGCTCATGGGGATTTTAACTCCTTACTTGAAACACACATTGTGTTCATATTGGTTTTATATTTTTTAAACCATTTTCCACCTCTAGGCATCTCAAGCATTGTTGAGCACACATCCATGAGACTGCTTTAGTCCCAGTTTATTCACTTTAAATCTTTCTCTTTTTTTCGTGGCTTGTTTTTATCCCCACAAATATGGGAAATGAGTTGTTTGCGTAATTGAAAAAGCTGAAAGAAACCCAAGAAAACCAATGAACTAAGCTATTATCTCTTGTCTGGAATGTAGTAAGAATGTTTTTTTCAATGCAGAACACCAAAGTGCACCACAGAGGATTTATTTTCAGATCAGAAATACTCGCTCACAAACTGCATTATTTATTATTTAGCTTTACCAACTGGAACTGACATGTAAACACTGAGAGTGTAAATTGTTGGTAAAAATAAAAGCTTTGTCTCTGAAACATTATGCCTGTAAAAAATCATTTTAAGTGTACAGTAGTGTTCAAAATAATAGCAGTCCAACATCAGTAACCAGATCAATAATTGTTTTTGGGAGAAATTATATTTCTTCATGG
>JAOVVB010000016.1:217264-231626 GCA_028570985.1 Heterobranchus longifilis
AACAGCATCACCCGGGGTTCGAACCAGCGCTCCCCGGATGATAGGGCGAGCGCTTTACCACTGCGCCACTCGGAGGCGGTTATTTTAATTTTTTATATTAATTTTACTCCCCGCTAAAAGAGTTCAGTTTGTTTTTCAATTGAGTTATACAGGTTATAGGTCACGTTAAAGGTGGAAAAAGTTCTGAAATTATTTATCTTGGTCTCATTCTTTTTATATCACAAAAACCTGGCATTTTGGGTCCTTATTCATTACTACTGATTGTTCCTGAGGCAGTCAGTAGGACACTCAGCTGGAAGGAGCTTCATGTGCTTGATTTGTCCACTAAACATCTGTGTTACTGCTTTCACATTTCGATTTTGACATATCAGAAAGAATTTCATTTGGTGTCTTTACAAATGGCGACGCTCTGTACAGACGTATTGTGCACACCAGTCATTTTCTTCCACAATGAGTTTTAGCGATGTGTCCTCATTCTAAGTTGTGCCATTTTCTATACATTCTCTCACTAGCGTGTAAAGATATCAGTGTTTGTGTGGACGTCACACTAGCTTGGTGCTACCTGTGAAATCATGGCAACCTGGAGGAAACTAAAGATAGGAACACTGGGGAAAAGCAAGACATTTCCTAAGCAGAAATGTCACTGATTTCACACTAGATGGGCAGGACAGTGTTGTGTAATGGCATTCAAACAAGCCTTGTCCTAGGCTCACAGGACATTTTTAGGACTTTGTATGGATAGGGAACATATTTAAAAAATTGATTCATATTAAAAAAGTCAGGAAGTGCCAGTGCTAGCCACTGCACCACTTCTCGCAGCCCACCCCATCCCCTTCACGTTACTTACATCTTTGCTGTTCTCCACGTCTGATTCACTGCTGAAGTCCTCTGTGTTCAGGTTCTCAAAGTCTGACTCTCCCATGGCAATAGGGACACGCACGGTCAGGTTAGGATTGTGGATGAAGGACATGCGGTCCTCATCGATCATGTACTTCCCTACGCTGCTGCCAATGCCGCTGGTGGTGCCGTTGCCATTCTTGGCGAAGTCGAGCTCACCACATTTGATGTCTACTCCTGTGTGATTGCCGATGATGTTCAGTTTCTTGTCGTACATGTCATCCAAAGGCTTATCCTCGTCCTCCAGAGGTGACTTCTTTAAAACGTGAGCGACTAGCAACCGTGTGTGGACTTTGGCCCAGGCGATGCCCTTTTTAATCCGGATGACTGAGATCTGCAGGTTGTTCATTTCCCCATCATCATCAGTGGCTGCCAAATTATCAGCGCTGAATGAGCTGAGCAGCAGAGCCAGGAACAGATTCAGTACCTGGAGAAGAGGAACGGAGGAGACTCACTCAGCAGGGCCAGGGTGTATCCTATAATACAATCAATATCTTAAAAAAAGATTAAGGGATGCATAACAGGGATTATAATCAGTACACTTCTCTGGAACTTCTCTCCAATCTCTTTACTGTCTTATTCCTTTCCCTGTGAATCCTTTAATCATTGCAAATACATTTATAACAGATTATATACATGCATAAGATCTGCATACATACATACATACATACATATATACAGTATATATATATATATATATATATATATATATATACTGTATGTACAGTGCATACATCACTTCAAATGATTGTAACATCTGTCAAGCTGACAAGTTTGGGTTTTTTTGTGCACTTTCCTTAAATAAAGTGTGAGAATGTATAGAAACAGTCAGGTTTAAACTCACCACTAAGTTTCCAATGACCATGACCATCATGAAGACGGTCAGGCACATGGTCTGTCCCGCCACCTCCATGCAGTCCCACATAGTCTCGATCCATTCTCCACACAGCACACGGAACACAATAAGGAACGAGTGGAAGAAGTCGTGCATGTGCCAGCGTGGCAGGTCGCAGTCTGAGTCAATTTTACACACACAGTCCTTGTAGCTCTTCCCAAACAGCTGCATGCCCACCACGGCAAAGATGAAGACAATGATGGCCAGCACCAGGGTCAGGTTTCCCAGAGCACCCACCGAGTTCCCGATGATCTTGATCAGCATGTTAAGAGTGGGCCATGACTTCGCCAGTTTGAAGACCCTGAGCTGAATGAGAACAGAAGGACAAGGGGAAATGCAAACATGTGTCTTCTGTGGGCCAGGGATCAGGTCACCATTAACAACTCGTTGCACCTGCCTTCTTGTATGATTTTCTGTGGCGATTTTGTGTTGTATGGTTTGTACAGCTTCTAAAATGGCCAAAATATGGTTTAAGTAAATAGCCAAAATAAACATTTATATCCTCTTTAACTGATGCCTTTCAGAATATCTTACCCTGTTACCCCGCCCCCAGAGACACCTCTAAAACCAGTGGATGAAGGTTTATGAGATGACTATATCGATTGACTGCTGAGTGAATCAAGCACATAGAAGTTTATTGTAGACATTAATTAAGTACATTGTAGATTTTAATAAAAGTCAGGGTAGGCAGGTCTGCAGGTTGTTGCACAAACATTCTACATTTGTGTACCATCAGTAGTTGTGTAGCATCATGCACCATGTGGGGAATGTTAAAGCTTTAACATTAAATCTGTTGTCAGTACATGAAGGCATTGCAGAGATGCACAGTGGCTTGCTTCCTGTTCGGCACCTCTGTGGTCAATTCCAGTACCACGTTAAAGGAATATAAGAAAAATTATTTATATTTTTTTCTTTTGATTCAGATTGATTGAGCGAGTATATCTGTAGCAAAACTACAAATAATGCTTTTGAGGCTATCCTGTTTATTGTCTATCAAAGATTATACAGAAGTAAGAAATTTGTATCTAAGCTAGCAAGCATAAGGAGTTGAAATGTGAAATACCATGCTGTAGTGCCCCCTTGAGGCCAATCAGTCCGTAGACATAACACCAATTCCACAATTCCGTCAATTGTTTTTGGTGCAGAAGAGCAATCCTTTGTTTATTTTTATTTAATAACCATGAAGCAGATACTTCACATAATCCTGATCAAATCTATAAAAAGTGCAAAAACACAAATCCACACTCACCAATCTAAAGGATCTCAGCACTGACAGTCCCTCAACATCAGCGAGCCCCAACTCCACCAAGCTCAGGCTGACGATGAAGCCATCGAATATGTTCCAGCCCTCCTGGAAGTAGTAATATGGGTCCATGGCTATCAGCTTCGCAAACATCTCAGCTGTAAAAATACCCGTGAAGACCTGGACGCGGAAAAACAGAGTGTAAGACAATCAACTTTCTTCACCATACAGACATCTTGATAAAAACTACAGCTCAATATGGTGAAGTCCTGTGTCCTGATTGGTCAGAAGGTGTTGATTAATTCTCTATAACATTAGCTCGGACACTTCTTTGCGGTTTCTCTGTCACATGTCAAGCCATGATTTTGTCTCATTAAATAAGAGAAAGAGAGACAATAATAAGGCTGGTGAGGGAATAAGTGTTTATACGGTGGGTGTGTAGGTGGGTAGGTGGGTAGGTAGGTAGGTAGGTACCAGTAGCTGTACTGTATATTGTAGCTATATACTGTTTATAACGTTTTAACCAATGTTAAAAGAACCCTAAACAGTCATTGTGACTTCATTTCAGCAAAACTTGTAGCGACCCTGTGGATGTGACATCTCTTGTGCCATTTACTCTCTAACGTGACCACAACCAGTTACTCCACACTGTGCTTTTGAGAATGCGATCTGACTCACCAGATTTCCTACAGACAAAACTTCTTCAAACGCAGGAGTCATGGGGTAGTGCTCCATGGCCATGAACACAGTGTTCAGCACGATACATATAGTGATGGCCAAATCCACAAATGGGTCCATGACTATCAGATTAACAATCTCCTTGACGTTTAACCAGAGTGGACAGCATTCCCAGATCAGGAAAGTGTTGGCAAACTTGTACCAGCATGGAGGACACTTTCTCTGAGACTCCTCCAGCTCTGTGTGAGGAACAGCAAAGGAAATACAGGGTTTAGAAAATGAGATCAAGAATCTAAAGATGAGAATGCTGAAAAAGAAACTGAGGTGCAGTACCCTCCACTAGGGTGTTGGTGATGACTGTCATCACGCTGTTAGCTCGCTCTTTACGTCCGAACGAAGTGTTTAGCTGATCCACAGACACCATGAGAGAGCCTGAGTGTTTCCTCTTCATGTCCACCTCAGTAGTCTGTACAAGAGAGGGAGGAATGAGGAAAAAGCAAACACACCCACATATACACAGTGACAGCATGAGATTCACCTGCATCCTCTTCATCACATCAAAACGCAAGCATCTCTCCATCACTGCGCTTCCTCCCACACACCTGACTCGACATCTCCTCGCTTCACTCCAGCTAATCCTCATCACACTACCCTTCTACACAAATAGTAACTGTAGGGACAATACTCCTGATGTCATGTTAAATTGGATTGAATTGAATAAATAAATGTCAACAGAGTCACACAAGGGTTAATGCAGGCACTTCCAGCTAAAATTAAAACTTAAACCAAAACACACAGTTACTCTCTATCTTTCTCTCCCTCTATCCTATTTCCTATCCTATACATGGTTGTGGGAGGTCTGGAGCCTATCCCAGGGGGGGATAGGGAACATGAATTCTATACCCTGACCTCTGACCCCAACTTCCCAACAAGCTGAGAGAGAAAATCATCTCACTCAGTTCTAATATTTATGTTACTAATAAAGACTTTCTTAAGAACTGACTGTTCATGTTCTCTACAAAATGCACCTTTCCTAATAAAGATATGCATTTTTTTCTATTTATCATATTCTGTATCCCGTTCAGATAGTCGACACCCCGTCTTCATTTAAAAGGATAAAGGAACACTCTGAGACTTTAGCACAATCCGTCCTCCATTTTTAAACAAGCTCCTACACTTCAGAATCTCCATTCCTGCTGAGCTGGTCTACCTGAAGAACAGCGCTACGGGCTTTAGTCATCGCTGTACAGTTGCCAGATTGACTGATTTTACACTGCTGTCCAAATCACCATGTCACCAAGTCAACATGCATGACCATGCACACAGTAGGACAGGAGGTTAATTCAAACACTTTAAGGCCCAGCTTCCACACACACACACACACACACACACACACACACGTCTATCACACACATCTCCATCTGTCTCCACCAACACATTTTACTGCTGAACTCATGCTGTGCATGGACTGTACAGCAAATATGTCGTAAATTATTAAACAGCATGTAGGATCGTAATGTGGTGAACTGATTTAAAGGTATTTTTTTACGTGTAAACAACGGGACGCTGTTTGTCAATCACGTTACAATTTGTTTTTTTAAACTGACCATTTCCGGGTGTTTTCATTTAAATAAATCCTCGTGTAGGAATTCAGAGCCGAATTACAGATGTAGTCATACAGAAAAAAGATGATTTAGTACTGCTGTGCGTCGACTATATGAACTCCGGGATCACGGATGGTGGTTAGTGGTGGTGGTGATGATGGTGTTGGTTTAAGCTGTGTGGAGACTGGGCCTGAGGTTATGTCTCAACCAGAGACGATAAAAGAGGCAAAGCCTGGATAGAGAGTATAAGGATGTCAGTCTATCATGCTAGCTAAAATGAGGAATATGTTACTGAAAAGGTTGGGAAAAGATTCAGCTGCATCATGTTTAATCTGGTGAAGGTAAGAGACCAGAAAAAAAAGTACAGGAACAGAAGACTTGTTGTAAAGTTAAGGGAAGGACAGGAGGAGCAGGAGGAAATGTAAAATGGTGGACTTTATGATAGCGCCAGAAGGTATAGAATGGGGAGTAGTATAAAAAAAAAATCTACCACACTGGTTTGACAGGATTTTAGGAAATCGACTGTGCCTGTCAGAGCACCACATGACTAGGTAACGTAACCCTGCGTTCACACTAACAGCGATGTTTCAATTACTACATTTACCACAAGACAGCACTTAGCTAAAATGCTACAGTGGTGGCATAAACTACTCGACTAGCTACGGAGACTGATCACGTGTTTCCCACCAAAAACAAAAAAACTGTGCATACGGTAGGTGTAATGTATCACTGTGTAGTCATGTCAGAATAAACCTAAAACACTGTTCCTTGCTCTCAATCATCTCAATTGTCATTGTTCTTGTTAAAAAAAAACACCACTGTTTTATTCAAATAGATCCAAACTGTTAAGTACAGCGAGACTGGTTTAGGAACGAATCTTTGACAGGAGCTAAAAATAGAGATCAAGAGATGAAGAGACATTCCAACATCTCTCACTCTGACTGGGAATCACCATATCGCTTCACATAGACTTAAACTATGCTCAGCCCTTCCACATCGCTCGTAACGTCTACGCCTGGTACTTCTCATAAAGACGTTTTTCTGCTTTGTCATGTCACATTGCAGCTGGTGTTAGCGCAGGGTAAAAAGGGAAAAAACAAGAACAGAAACTGCAGAAAGGTAGGATGAAAATCGAGGTCAAAATGCATCGGGATAAAGATCGGCCACTGGTGTCATGCCTATACTGTAAACTTCCCCCCTGTGTGGACGTCCTTACACTGTCATCAGAGGCTGCCTTATCTATTTTCACCTCAGGCAGAAGGCGTCCGGGCCCGGGCCCGATCAGAGACACCACGCCGTTGCAGTCGACCGTGCTGTTCCTCTTGCAGCCTGAGTGTGGCACCAGTGGGTTGATGCGTGATGAGCCCTGACTGTAACCGCTGTAGCTGTTGCGGCGGTATGGTATGAAGAGCGATCCTCTGCGGTCTTCGCTCTCCTCCACTGTGCTGTGCTCATCGTCCGCGAACTCATTCTCAGAACCAACGTCCCGCTGACGTCCCTTAAAGCTGAAGATGGAGCTGCGACTGTTATGACGAGACATAAAAGGCGACCCAGGAATACTCAGCAAAGACTAAAGAGAGAGAGAGAGAGAGAGAGAGAGAATATGGATAGAGAAAGAAAATGTCAATACTTAACACTTTGTTCTGCACTGTACATTGTTTAAAACCAACACTACCTTTTACAATTATCTTCAAATTAGTTTAAGGACATAAAATATTTGAATGGTTTGACTGCAGTCCAGTTTTAAGGGACAATGAGCTGACAGAATATTGTGTGCATGTTTTCTTTGAGTTAGAAGTGTGTTTAAAAGCACAAAAGCCACAAAATTGTGTCCAAATTGTTTTGCCAACGTCAGTGTAAATTTCGTGTGATTTTGCAAAATGCTATAACTCCACCTCACACAGTTTTTCCTCCAATACATAAATCAGCATCCAGTTGTGTTTGTGACAGTGTAAATATGCAAAACAAGATCAATAATTTTAATATACTGTATAATATAAAAGCCCATGCCTTGAATGAATTTCTGTAGTGTGTCCCTGCAGCAAATTGAAACAAGGAAGAAAGTGTTGAGTTTTATTACAGATTAAACCTTTTTTTAATTACAGATTGTTAAAAACATGAAAAAAATTATAAACGATATTAAAACTTTACAATGCAGTGCCAGCACCTCTGCTACTTCATGTGGATAAACTACAGCTCGATATCTTATCTTAGAAGTCCATGACTGCTGGGGAAACTGCAATGGCACTAACAAACACAAGTCCACTCACAGCAGCTGCTATTTTGCCCAGCTTTATGGATTTATTGCATGCCTATAAAATGCCATAATTGGTAATCCAGTTTAACTTAATGCAAATTAAGTTAAAGTCTAAAAATTGCATTTAATGAATTTTGCAATCAAACCATTCACATGAAATCTTTAAAATAATATATATTTGAAAATAAATACACATAAATCCTAAAACTTGTTTCTACTGGAATGTGCAAACCTTCAAACAAAGGCTACATTCACATTACCAGCCTGAAGTGACTCAATTCATTAACAAGACAGTAGTGTGAATTTCCAAAAAATTAAAAGCATCCTTTTAAAAAACTGCTGCTTCATTTTTAATTCTCTCACACCCATAACAACATTTACAAAACTGTATTAAAGACTACGCCATGTCCCTGTTTTACAGACCTGAAAGGATTTGATTTAACACCATTTTTGCCATCTTGTTTGGTTTTTCATGGGCGAGTCATTTATTTCTAAAAGAACTGTTTCCTGCAGAAGTGGAACATTAACATTAAATTTTATGCTTGTTAACTAATAAGTTACAATAAACAGCACATCACAGCATAGCATAGCATAGCATAGCACAGAGTAGTGCACTCTAGTAAAATAATCTGCTTATGTGCCACAGAGCTGTGGATGAAAATGAGTGATGCTGCAGAATGTTTAGCTGCTCGCTGAAATTCACTGATAGTGCAGAACGCTAGCTGCTAGCGCAGGCATTTTCACTGCGGTGGGTCTGAGTGGTTTCTCCCTAATGGGCTGCTTGACCACTGCAGAGCCACAAGCCCAGGAGTCCTCTCAGCTCCGAATGTTCCACCTCACAGAGACAAGTGCCATTGATCTGGTAAAGTGCCTAAGATCTGCATTGCTGCACACATCACAGAGAAGCTACAACCTCAGATATCACATGATGCCAGAATGCTAATGTTATCAACTCTCATGCAGTGTTACATTATTCTCAGATGAAGTCTGTGGGCAGGAGAATGCATGGGCTGTGCTTCATCAACTAGATGATTTGAAGCAAAGTAAGGGGGAAAAAAACGGAACGTCGTGGAACATGAAGTGAAAAGTGATATTCTCTTGTCCACATTGTGATTCCATTTACATTGGTGGGATGATCCAGAAACAGTAATTACTAATTAGAATAAGTCACACCTTACAACAGTAATATCTGCTACACCGAGAGGTGATCATCTGTCTCATCGTCTGCTAATGTGAGATTGACTGAGTCCTGGTCAAATCTAGACCTCTGATGGGTTCTCAGTTTATCCTTTTTAAATAGAGTCAGGAAATAACAGAGGTTTGGGCCTAAAACTTCACAATGAAATGTCTCACCTCCTGCTCTTCTCCTCAAACGCAAGCCAACAGGAGCGCCAGGTCAAGGTGTCTGAGTTCCATCCTCTTATCAAGTATCCCAAAGTAGGGATGCTTAACTGCTTAACTATAGTTTTATTTGCTGAAGGACCTTCTTTGTGAGCATGGACACTGAAGTGAATAGAGAACACAACCAAACGACCTTCCAGTTGTAACCTTCCTGTTACATCCAAAGAAATCTGAAGTGAACATGGCCTGCCATACAGTTATGTATTTAAGTTCCATATAGAGCTATATAACCCTGTTTCCCCATCAAAAGGCTATCAAGTAAAACCCCGTAAATTAACCATCTGTAAATCACTGTAATCTCTTATGATCCTGTAATCTCCTGCACCTACCTGTAATCACCTGTAATCTCCTACAATCACCTGTAACTCTCCCATCACCTTTAAATCTTTGTGATGATATAGTCACTTCTAATAATCTATAATCACACACAATTCCATGCAGTAATCTGTGATCATCTGTAATCATTTGTAATCACCTTCAATCACCTATAATCTTGTAATCAACTGCAATCCCCTGCCGTAATCTGTAATCACAGGTAATCACCTTTAATTACCTGTGATCAACTGCAATCCCCCTGCATTATGTAGTCTCTTGTACATTTACAGTTACATTTAGGTATTTGGCAGACGTCCTTTTCCAGAGCGACTTACATTCTGATCTCATAATACACCTGAGCAGTTGAGGGTTAAGGGCCTCGCTCAAGGGCCCAACAGGGACAACTTGGTGGTCGTGGGATTTGAACCTGGTACCTTCTGGGACCAGTAGTCCAATGCCTTAACCACTAAGCTACACCTGACAGAGCTACCCCTCTTGTAAACATCTTTAATAATGTTAATTACCTGTGATTCTTCATAATTGTCTGTAATCATCTATAAACAACAGTAATCATTTGTAACCACATATAATCGCTTTTAATCACCTGAGGGCACCTACGTATAATCTCCCTAATTGCCTGTAGACACCTGGTTGATCCCATTCCTATGGGTGAAGGTTCATCCTGATACCTTAAACATACTACAGATTTACAGGAGCGTAACATTCTGCCAAAAGCGCAGGCCATAATACTGCTTTCAGCCGAAGATGAACATTTTATAGACCTGGGATGAATAATTCAGAGAGTGTGAGTGAAAGCATGGCACTCCCCTGACCACACCACACACCCACACTGAAGCCCAGATACTGTACATCCGGAGCTGATGTGAGCAGATAATGCACAGAAACAGAAACTAAGCCGAGCACAGGGCGAGGAGTCTGACTCAGCTGTGGATAGTAACCTCAGGAAATGAACAGTCATACACATAGCCATGCAGAAGAAACACGAGACAACAACAGGACAGGACGGCGAATGTTTGACCTGTGATCATCTAACCGAAATAACACAGAAATGTAAAAAAAAACAAAAAAAAACGGGATGTGTCTTTATATGGAAATATTTAAAATTGTAGTTATAGTTAGTGCAGATAGATGAGCAGACAAACACCTGATCTGATCTCTGAGCTATAGCCTGATGAACTTCATCTAATCTTCAGGGTGAAATGAACAATGACTCAGCAAAAATGCCATCTAATGCACATAGCAGAGGAGGCAGAACAACAGAGCCGGGCCGAGCCGGGCCGAGCCGAGCCGAGCCGAGCCGAGCGGTGCTGGGAGGAACCGGGTTCTTCTACAGACTTATTACTTATCTACAGATCCACAGACTGATCACCACAACATAGGGAAGGAAGGAAGGATGGAAGGCAAGAAGGACACACTAACAAAAGAAGACAAAAAGCAATGAAGGAAGGGAAGAAGAAAGGAAATACAAACAAAGAATGAATGAAAGAAAAGGGAAAACACAAAGGAAAGAAGAAAATAAGAAAGGTGGAAACTGGAAGGAAGGAAAAAAGAGAGAAAGAAATACAAGAAATGAAATGAGAAAAGGAATGAAAGACATACCAAGGAAGAAATTAAGAAAGGTTCAAATAAAAAGGAAAAAGGGTAGGAAGAAGGAAAATACAAAGGAAGGAATGAATGAAGGAAGAAAGGAAGGAAGATGAGCAAAGGGAGGGAGGAAGGAGGGCGACTGTTTTCAGTCTGCTCAGTAACACTTATTGAGTGTGAGAGGAGGGTGAGGGGGGAAACCTGCCTGGTGTAAGTCAAACTTGCTGCGCCATGGGGACTTACACCATAAACATAATAGAGTGTCTACAGCTAGAGTGCAAAATTCCTAATCCTTCTGCTGTAATCATTTTTATTTTTTCACAAATAACCTTAGTGACTGCTGCTGCCTCATACCTGGTTCATGATGGAGGTCTTTCTGCCCAGACGGTTGTCAGGGAAACGGAAGCGACTCCTCTTGCTGCCGTCGTCTGACTCGGATTTGACCACCTTTTCGCTGTCTCCCTTCTCCTTCTCCTGCTCTTTTCTCCACTTTTTCTTCCTGTTCCGTCGCTCCTTCGCACTTTTGGAGCTCAGCTTGGAAACCTCGGAAGAGCTGCGTGACAGATGTCCGCCTCTGTCATCCTCCACGGCATCCTCGGACACGGTGCCTGCTGACGTGGCCATGGCTTGGGCCTGAAATCCAAGTAAGGTAAAATAAATAAATAAATAAATAAATGCCCTAAGGTGTTCTACTGGAAGACCAATGAAGAACACTGGACTCTGGATTGTCAGGGTCAGGAAACCAGTTTGAGATGACTTTGTGTCATGGTGCATCACCGTGCTGGAAGCAGCCATTAGGAGATGGTCGTCATAGAAACACTCAAACCACCACATGAGGCACAAACAATCACGCTGCAGTCAGAGTGCCATGTGGGCACCCTTTAATAATTTGCACATGACACATTTTTTTGTTTGAAGGCATAGAGCTAGTAGTCGTAGTAGTAGAATGAGCTTACATCTAGCCCCACCCTCGAATCAGTGCTCACCTGAGCCTCCTCCTGCTGTTTCTTGAGCTGCTCCAACATGGCTTTAAACTCTTCCTCCTTCTGCTGGGCCTCTTCCATGGTGGCCTGGTTCTGTTCCTCGTAGGCCATGGCCACCACAGCCAGGATCAGATTCACCAGATAGAAGGAACCCACAAAGATCACCAGCACGAAGAAGATCATGTAGGTCTTTCCTGCAGCTCGAAGTGTCTAAGGCAGGAAGTCAGTAAGAACAAAGTCAAAGAAGGTAAAGTTATTACATACACTTCTCAAGGCACTGTGGCTCGGGAACAAATCCCTAATGTCCTACTGTCACTACGTACCAGGGCAGAATTTGGTCCCAATTCTTCACACATCAGTCGAGTTAATAAAAAGTGTATGTATGTAGCATCATAATATGAATGTACGGTCATCTGCTACATGGGACGGTCATCTTCACAAAGTGTTGTTTGCATTTTTAGTCCCTTATTTATTCAGGTTATTATAAGGTTTTTAAAGGTTTGAAAAGGTTTTTTTTTTTTTTTACTGACATTGTTTTAGTGTAAAATGTCAAACTAAATGCACATACTGAATAATCCAATCTGGCAACCCTGGAAGTGTGAACTACACACAGTAGTGTGTAGTGTAAATATTGAGCTCACAATAAAAATAAATAAATAATAAAAAATCTACTTCTTCAGCTGCGGAGCTCGACTCTGAACACCAGGAGCTTTCCTCATGCAAATATTTACTTTTAAGCTCATGGCTGAAATTTTTCTGCAGAAGTGCAGAGCTTCAGGAGTTGAGGCGAGACGCGAGCACGTACCAGCTGGTACAGGTTTTCCCAGAAGTCCTGTGTCATGAGTCTGAAGAGAGCGAGGAACGCCCAGCCGAACGAGTCAAAGCTGGTGTAGCCATAGTTAGGGTTACGGCCTGCCTTCATACACATGTAACCCTCTGGACAGTGCCTACACACACACACACACACACACACACACACACACACACACAGACACACACACACAGAGCAATATGTTTCAGGTGTTATTTGAATTCAGGACTACTAACTACTTTCTTTTTTATTGTATTATTGAAATAAATGTTTTATGTTTGTGTGTTTGTTAAACACTCCTGTCCTAAAATATAGGCAGAGCAATGCTAATTGTTCTGCTTTTTCCAAAGACATCTGGATTTAAGATCAAAAGATGAGTATGATCAGATACATGAGAATTTCAGACTATTTCCCGTACATATAAACAAAAATACTGGACCATGTGTTTAAACAGTGAACACACTGAGCTCTGGATTTCACCTGTGACCAGTTAAACATGAAGACCAGCGAGCTGTGTGTGGGAGAAACGTAAAGCATTCTGACACGTAACATGTGTGGGATCGGCATAGCTCAGTAGTTAAGGCATTGGACTACGGTTCGGAAGGTCCCAGTTTCAAACCCCACGACCACCAAGTTACCACTGTTTGGATTACGGCGTCTGCCACATGCCTAAACGTTAATGTAACACTACACACACACACACACACTACAGGTGATCGGGGAGGGGCGGGGTGAGGAGCCTGATGGAGAAACGTCACACACCTGAGAGCCGGTGAGTCAGGGCTCAATGGCATCATTAGAAGTGAGAGACACACATTTATTAAGGTTATTTACTTTAGTCTGCGGTCTGTTCCAATACTTTTTCTCACCTAGCTGTAATTATCAGGACATTTAATCTCTCGTCTTATTCACGCTTTAGCCTCAAACTCAAACGTCTTTACTGAATAGCAAAAGCAGTTCTTCTAATACTTTGGGAGGTGTGTGTGTGTGTGTGTTTGTGTGTGTGTGTGTGTGTGTGTTTGGGGGGCGTTAGGCCTAACCCAGAATCAGAGCTGTTTCCACACAGTAACGCATCTCCTCCAGTCGGCAGGAAGTAGAAATTTGCTGAAACAGGAAAAGAATAAAGGAAATACATAATTATTTAACTTTTTACACACACAGGCACACACGCACACACACGCACACACACGCACACACACGCACACACACAGTCTGCCGGACTCACTATAGCAAATCCACTCACTTTCATTCATGATGTATTCCTCGAAGTCGAATCCCCTGCTGCCGTTGGACAGGTAGGTGATGGTGTCGTTGCTCAAGGGCCAGAACACACACTTCTGCCGCAGGTTCCCCATGAAGAGCTGCAGACCGATGAGTGCAAACACACTGAGGCAGAACACCGTCAGGATCATCACGTCCGAGAGCTTCTTCACTGACTGGATCAGAGCGCCCACGATGGTCTTTAGCCCTGAGACACACACACACACACACACACACACACACACACACACACACACTATGTACCAGCATATACACATAAAAACACCTGCTCACAACAAAACCACTACAATAACCATTATAAATATGACATCTGACATAACGGCATCATAACACACTCACTGAGTTTAGAGCATAGAATTTAAAATAAATTATTAACACACACACACACATCA